>VKOC01031244.1:0-10917 GCA_009364415.1 Spea multiplicata
CATGACACTGACAAAGCTGACCGTAGTTCAGAACATTTGTGAACTGGTTTGGAGGATTTTGAAAAAAATGTATATGTTGATAAGACACAAAGGATGGTGAGGGAGTAAACTCCAGATTATAGCTGGAAGAGTGGTACTCCTCACAAGGAAAGGGTTGGCTGGGGGCTCACACAACATACATAAATTATTAGGGTTAAGAGGAAAGAAGAAGGAGAAATGTAGGGAGAGAAGGTGAGTTTGGTGGGACAAGGATATCGAAAGAGTTAAGGTGAAAAGAAACGCTGTGAGAAGGATAAAGGATAAGAAGAAAGGGGAAAAGATTAGAAGAGAAGAGAGAAAACAAGTTTCTAATTGTGTAAAGCCAAGGGCTTTGGGGTACGGGTGCAATAAAAGAAAAGAATGGGTGAATTAGAGTAGTGAGTGAGAGGCCATGATTAGCCTGGGGACATGATACCAATCTAAGTGCAGTACAAAAGTATCTTATTGCATGATTATATACACTTTTAAGATTAATAGTAATACAATCAGCCCTATGAGAAAATGTATTACGTATATAAATATAGCAAGGGCAACACAAAATCATCCATGCTTATATCCATCTACTTTTGATAGCAATGCTGGCAGTGGCATGTCTAGGGGGGACAGTCCCCCTGCTACAAAACCTGGGTGGCGGATTGTCATCTTGGGTGATCAAGACCCCCAATCTCCCGCAGCACAACGGGCTTGTTGCAAGAGCCCAACCGGCCTACTTATACTATGGAAGCTGTCCCCATGCACCTTGTCTTTTATTGCTTTTAGGATGCCAACTGCAGTGGGGGCAGCAGGGGGGCATTTCCCTAGGTCGAGTCTAAGGCAGCACCAAAGCAAACACACCACTGCCTGGTAGATGCCAGACATACAAGAATTCTACGTCAAAAGCTAGTATTAGTTATACTTAAAACATTTAAAATCTGAACTCTTGAGATCTCCAATGTTACTGGTACAGGCTTTCAAACAATCTTTTAGTATTTATTCCACACCAAAAAACTGTTTTATATTGAATTTGTATGCAACTGTTTACAAAGATTACTTGTGCTTGATGCATATGCATATTGATCAAACTCTTGTTACTACAAAACAGCCAGCAGCTATTTTAATTTGTCAACCTCAAATAAAATACTGACCTTTTCAACAGAAAATTGTAAAGTGTTTACATATTTCTCTTTCATGTACCGGTAACTGTTTTTTTTAACCCTCTGCGAAGCTCATTATGTAAACACTATTTACCCAGGCTGTTTTTGATTGTAGAGGATCCGGTTCCTTGAGATCTAATGTACATCGGGTACTTAGCACACATTTCTTCTGGATTTCAAGAAATTTTAAAATGCAGCCTTTTCCTGGCTGTCAAGATGTCAACCTGATATTACTCTTGAAAAGCAGCCCAAGATTTATTATTTGAGAAAAATGTCTAAAACGCTGCATCATTTTTGTACAAAAAAACCTGAAATATTTATATAGATATATAATATTATATTAATGTTTTCACTTTGTGATGGGAACAGGCCGCTTAAAACCAAAGATCTCCACCGTGGAACATAGAAACAAGCAGGTGTGGAGATGAACAGAGCTAGCTTCTGAGCCACTACACCGTGATGATCTAGAACCTAGATTCTGGATCTAGAAGGTTTATATACTCTGAGATAAGAGAAATATGTGCTGATACCTCAAGTCTCTATGGGGGAAAGAGTATTATTCTTGAACAAATGAATTAGTAAAATAAAAGCAATTGCTAAATATGGCTATAGGACAGACATTAACTGATGTTTCAGGGAACATTCCAGAATAGAGATATTTCTTCTGTAATATTGGTGTATGATATGGACTTCTCTGAAAACATACATCGGTTACACCAAGACTCTACAAAGAGCTCAAAGTGACAACAGGATAAGCAGAGAGAAGTGGCCAATTCAGGTCGCTCATATCAGGTATCAGGTCATATCAGATCAGGTCAGTCATACCAGTTATTGAGCTTATGATAGCCGCCTCGGTGTATCCCTCTAGATTCTTGGGAGAATGGGAAATAAATGGGGGAAGTGTAGAAAAAGGTTTACAGGTCCTGAGATGATAGTCTCCTGGTACAGGTAAGTGAGCAAAAATACAGCAAAATGAATACAGTGGGGTCCATTATTTTGTATGAAATGAAAAATGGTTCTTTGAAGAGAATCCATGTCAGTAAGTGTGATGAGAAGGAAGAGTTAGGTACAAGTAGGGTCATTTGTACATTCTACCCTGAGGCATTTGACTATAGGGCCAGGTAAATGGCACACGTTCTGTGATGGACCTGAGGTTTCTTGCCTCAAATAATTTCACCTGTGCTTTCTTATGTAAAGAAGTTCTAGACAAAGTGTAGGAAGCTATTCCCCGGCATACTATACGAAGCAGGATTCTGAATACGGCTGATGTAGTCCAACAAAAGCCAGATAAATACCTGCCGGCCAACGTCCTGAACACTTGCCTTGCTTTGTATTATATTTAGGCAACAAATGAATAAAACACATTGGTTGTCTCCTAGGGCCAATTTTTAGACTTCAGAGTAAGGTTCTATGTATGCTCAGAGACTGGTCCACAATTCCATAAGCAATTAAGAAAAAAGCAAGTGTTCACATGGGGGCAGTTTGAGAATGGTACTTTACATGGTAAAGTGCACACTGATCATTTTTATTGTTTAAATATAAGCATATTATTTTACATATTCATATGGTTTTGTAGTGCATTAACGTTATTTTAAAAGGAGGATTTCAAGTTAAAATCATACAGAATAAAGAACTGCAAAGAAAGCAGTCAAGTAAACACTTTGTTGATAAGACCTCCTCTGTGACACCAGTGTGTTGCTCCATGTGGAAATTACTTGCTACAATTAATACAGTGAAGAGTTTTTAATTTGCAGAACAGGCTGCATCCTTTTAAGTCAAATAGTTAAGTTGTTCTCAATATTTGTGAGCGTTAGCTGCAATTCTGCATTTCTTCTCCCGAATGGTTTGGTTTGGGCTTTGTGGGCAGCTGTGAGACGCCATCTACATGCACACTGGCTAATATGGTAGTCAAAATTAATTTGCCAGGACAGAAGGCAGCTGAGACCTAATACTTTTCCTCGGACTGTTCAAGAGCTTGCTGGAGATCTGCTGGCATCTGTCTTTGCGACAAAGATTTCCAGATTCCTTTGCAGGGGCGCCCCTGATGAAGCCTGTAATAGCCCAGCGTATGTCAGGCAATTGTGTCTGTTCTCCGCTCCGTTTTATCCTGTTTCTTTACTTTAATGAATTGTACCTCAGTTTAAAATTTCTGTAGGCGTTTATAGATAATGCACTTTTTTGAATTGATAATATAAATGAATTCCTGTGATCCCAGACCAACTTGGAGTAGCTAGAGATATCAGATATGTGGATTTTCTCAAACCCCTCTCCCTGCTTAGTGTGTGTAGACCCTGCCTTGCTTGCTGATCACAGTGTGATCAGGGCCGTATAGATAGGAGGGAAGAGAGTCAGAAACAATGGTTTTTTACATCTGACTACAAAATGAAAATGTAAAAAAAAAGAAAGAAAAAAGTGTTATTTTTTTTACAAAATATATTAAAATTAGCAATAAAATAATATACATAAACAATACTGTGAGCTCAGTAATGTCATTGCAACATCAAAGGCATACATAATATGTACGAGAGAACTCTATTCATATTGAAAAATATTAAAATATTAATATTAATATAAATTGAAAAGCCCACATCCCATTGCCCTGGTAGCTTCACTGCAAAAATTATACCCCCCCCATCCAATACCCTCAAACCCCTTACGTCAGAAGTATTAAAAAAACTACCCTATGGGCTGCTATGTAAGGGATGGATGAGGCCAAAAAATATGTACCCGAGGTATGGCTGTCATCAGGAGATGTTTCCGAACATAAATTGGGTCATTGTTCATCATAGGCACGGTAGGTGTGGAATACATTCTAGGAAAAAAAACTTTTTTTTTTTGCTTGTTTATAGATTTTTTTTACGTGCCAGCTCTCACAACTATTTTTTTTTTTTTGCATGTTTCTATGCTTCCACTGAAAGCCCTAATTTTGGAAAAAGAATGTAAGGGGATTACGGAAAAGGGGAATCTTAATTAAACTCACAAATGGTAAAATGGCAAAAAAATGGCAACAAGGAAAGCCTATGTATTGATGTTTATGGGTAAATCAAAAAAAAAAAATATACTGATTAAAAAAAATTGTTTAATCATAATAATAATCATAAAGTGAAGGCACAAAAGTAGGTGAATGATGTATCACTAAAACAGTGGCAGAAGTATCAGGGATGTCTCTGAACTGCAAAAGGGGCAGAGAGACATCACCACGAATTTTACGATTTGCAGATAATGTGATAGCTTTGCATTTTTATTTATTTCGTTTTCCTAGGTTTGGTGTCACAATAATTTACAGACATACGGATCGACTAATTAGGCATCCCTTCAATAAACCGGGAAATATAAATCATATTCATGCATTAACTCTAGCCTGTCTGAATTTGGCAGACATCACTGGAAGGAGGATCAGCAGTATTCCTGGGGGTGAGAACAGAGAAGATGATGTTTGGAATTAATCCTCGTTATGTGGAGCGGTGGGGGATGGACAGTTCACAAGCGTTAAACTGCACATGGAGGCACCGCAGCTTTGTAACTGCAGGATGTGTACTCGTGACTTGACAGACAGACGGTGGTGTAACTAGCAGAGCGAAAAATGGGGGACAGATGCCCTCAAAACCGAAGAAAGACACGGAGTAGGGAATCCTGTACTTGTGCAGCATATCAAATATGCTTAAATATGAGGGACGTCATTCTTTCCCAAAACATCTCTCTTTTCTAGGAGCTCAGAATGCTTGTTGTGTTCTACAGCCATAAAAGTCATATCAATATGTGTTTATAGACTACATGTATCTGGGACCTTCCCATGGTAGGCTGCTGGAGCTCTCCATTTTCTGGGGAGTAGCTACATGAAGGAGCAGGGCTAGCTATATGATGGGGCAGGACTAGCTACACGGTGGGACAAGGCTAGCTACATGAAGGGCTACATGGACTAGCTACATGGTGGGGCAGGGCTAGCAATACGATTGGGCATGACTAGCTACATGGTGGGGCAGGACTGGCTACATGATGGGTGGGAATCGGTCATGACCAAACATTCCTTGGAGAAGAAATTGACCCAGACATAAGTACTTTAATATGCATTCTTCTTTGGTGAGGCTGTCTGAGACATTAAACTGCTAGTTTAACTGAGCAGTAATGTCCAGTTTTGTCAGGAACATGTGAGCAAGCAGTGACAACAGCATGCACGTGTCAAGGACACTGGGTCTATTTAAACAAATGCACCCCAATGAACAGGACCAGACTGGGCATAACAAGGCGACACTGGCACTTCAAGGCCAGCTGCCACCTAATAACGTATATGTGGTCAAGGCCGGATAGAACAGGTCGCACATTACATTTTATGCTATGCTCACCAATGGTGCGGCTATCCACGCGGTGCAGCACCCGTTCCCTGCTGGTGAGTATGTGTCAGACAGTGGCCAATCAGGCATTTGCCCAGTGTGCCACACGACCAGTCTGAGCTTGTTAATGAATGTAGATTTTTTTTAAATTAAATATGCTACCTTTAAAAAAATATCGCAAGCTTTTAATTTAATTGTAGTCTACGTTTTAATGCCATTGATCAGTTGACCAAAGATTTGGATCTTGGAACACGGCAACAAAGATTTAATTTTATATTACGTCTAAACGTATCAAAGCCAAGGCCCAAACTGAACCTATGATATTTAAAGGTAAGGGAAAAATAAAATACCAGATGATTCATTCACCTTTTGTAAAATGCTACAGGGCTCAATTGTCATCTAATTTTGTACAGAGATGTAAATATAGAACGCATTTTTTCTGCTAATAGGAATATTCACCAGGAAGCACGAGAACCATATTATTATTCAAGGTGCTCCTGCAATTACATGCTTTGGAATATCTATTGCTTCCCTGGAGTTCAACTAAATTAAAAAGTAGCAGTTTTACAGAGGACAGTAAAGTTCCAGCTTCATTTATTTTTGTTGCTTGTCAACAATTTTATACCTTGAGTTCTTTGCTATAAGGCTAAGGAAATAAAAACAGTGCCATAAAGATGATTCACAGCTATGCTAGTTTGTTTGTCCCGTTGCCAAAGTTTACTCTTCTGTTAGTCGACGAGTCTGAGCATTTAACACCCCTGCCATTTATCTGGTGTTCTTATTAGGCACCCAACACCACTATAACTTGCTTACACCCCTCTTTAGATATCAGTTTCTTTAGAGAAGAATCTGAAGGGTTTTAAAAAAAAAAGAAAATCTCTGTGTTAAAGGGGTCATTTAAGATGTTCTGCCAAACGCCATTCTGTCACAAACTCCCCCACTTATCCGAACTTTAAACCCAACTATCCAGAGAAGCATACAATCTATATTATCAATACCTTCCTGAAGACGTTCAAGACCTCCAGTCCAGACCCAGGGCCGGCCCAAGACATAATGCCGCCTGGGGCGAAGTTTGAAATGCTGCCCCCCCTCCTGCTGACACCACTGCTCATTATCTACCTTCCTCTCCTACTTTCTTCATACATACCTCCCTCCCTTATTATCTACCCTACCCCCCCCCTTTGTACTTCACTTACCTTCCAGCAGTCCTGTGGCGACAGTCTTCCTGCTCTGCCGCGGTGCGCGCTGCTTCACTGCTGGGTGCCGGAAATGACGTCATATTACAAGCCGGCACGGAGACCGAGCTAGAGTGCTCGTGGAGGAGAGAGAGGGTCGCCGAGCAGGTACTGACAACTTGATAAGCGAAACTCACTCGGCGCCCCTCTATCTCCTCCGCTTAAAAAAAAAAAAAGGTGCTTGGGACGGCAAAGTCTATAGAGGCTCTGTCACAGCCGCTATAGCTAAAATAGGCCGTTGGGGAATCAAAGATCTCCCTTGTAACTGGCCCATTGTGTGGCGGACACCAGAGGGGGCTTGATTGCCTGAGAGGAGTATCTTCCCCGCTTTTGTACCTCCCTGGACCTGCCACCCTAGGCCTGGAAAGCATTAAGTAATAAAAACGGTTTTTTTTAAAACAAATATTTTGGACAATTTTACTAATTTGCTAAGACACAGAAACAGTAAAGGCTCCCAAACTAGATTCTACAAATGTAATATGCATACTAAGTGGGCATCCAGATAAGTCCCTCATTGACATGGGAAAACATGAAAAATATATTTTAGATTTACAATCGTGATTTACAATCAATTACGCCAAACCTGCCTCAAAACCTGAGAGAATTTTTTTGCAAGAAAGCACCATATTTCAAAAAATATGGGTCTTTCTATGTCGGAACTCCTAAAACAATTTTTTCAAATGATCCTTTGTAAAGTACTCCAGTGATTCTGTGTTTTGAATGAAGCATTGGCTACAAGCTGTGATTTCCTGTCAAAATAATACAAACATGCCAACAACGTATCCTACTTTTTTCTAATTTATCACACGGGGAGAAATCGAAAAATGATCAACAGTTTAGCAAGGTATATACACAGGGGCAAATATAATAGAGCACAATGATAGTATCTATATTTATAACTTGCCGCAGGGATCATGAGTTGCTCAGTATTCATTTTTTATGGAATATCAATCTTCGTATAGAAGATACTCGTGTCCCTTAAGAAAACTATTGGACTATTAACACCCAACAAGCAACCTTTTCAGATTAGAAAAGTAGTACGTGGGGTCTTCCTGATATAATGCAGCTAAAATAACAAAATTATCCAAAATTAAAGCAAGGAATAGCTTGTATATAACAGAAAATGTTATCACCGGCTGAGATACTGAATGTGTTCCGTCAGGAGTGCTGGGTATCTATTCATGCGCGGATGACTGTGCGCATTGTGACATTTAGAGCTTGCTTGTATGTACCGCCAGTGCTTTACCTTTTTTTTTGCTGGGGTTTATAATGAACCCGGCAGTAAACCTGTATGCTACATTAGTGCAGATGACTGTAAAACAGGCGCAATCCAAAACACTGTATTGGAGGCTGGGATAACCAGAATACCTGGGAACTCTCCAGGGTTTGCCGGGAGGCTCTGAGTGAAGCACCGGTTCTCCGGGTCAGGGTGTAAAGTCTCTGGGTCAGGGTGTGGGAGTGGTGTCTAGACAGACCCTCTCCTGCGGAATTTCCTGCCCACTCCCATACAAGTTAAGGTGCTTTGTGGCTATCCATACCCATGTATGTGGATAGCCCCGCCTATGTAATTCATAAGCCCCTCCTTCATAATCAAAAGTCACACCCACTTGTGTCATAAGTCCCACCAGAGCGTGGGCTGTGGCATGCTGGAGCCTAAAAATGATCTTAATTGTACTGGCAGCTCCCTTAAAGCATAGAGCATTACAGCTTGGAATACGTTGTACAAGAAGGGACAAAAAATCTGGCCACAGTCCCAAGTCACACGAAGCTCCTGGGTATTCTTATGACGGGGCTCAGAGATCGTAGAACGGAGCCAAGTGATCGAGAGACCCTTCTCTTTAAGTATGTCTTCTTTTTATACCAACTATGAAAAGGAGATTATGCTCTGCTTGTGTGTTTCGAGGAGAGGGAATGGATCTTCTATCAAAAGTAGGGCAAGTCAAGTCACTTCTAAGGAGCATGAGAAAATAGATTTAAAGATTTTCTGCCACAAGCTGAAGATATGTTTCGTTTTTTTATAGCAATTCTACAGATAGCGGCAAGAAAGGACTTTAGGTGACATTTCTGCAATGGCTGCTCCTTTTTCTGCTTCTGGTCCACTTTGCCTCCTGGCCTGAATGTTGCCAGCCCTCTCTTGCGTATGCAGGGTGAATATGCCTACCTGAGAGGGCGGTAGATAAATGCAACAGCTTCCCAGCAGAAGAGATAGGGGCTAATACAGTGAGGGAATTTAAATATGCGTGGGATAGACATAGATCTATCCTGAATAAAAGATCAGATCAAGGACTGATTAAGGTCTGAGTCTCTACATTAGATAAAATTGGCAGACAAGGTGAGCTGAATGTTTTTGATCTGACATTCAATTTTTTGAGGGGCTCATCCAATCAAAAAGCAGGAGTGAGACGATATATTGTAAGTTTTGTGAAAACATTTGCAGTGCTTTTACAAATTTTTGGGGCTACGGTGATCCCGAGTGGATTCGTGCTAATACCATGGCACGGCATTTGCTTAACTATGGTGCCAGTTCAATAACAATAAATGTTCAGTGTCTGCATTATAAATACTTATAGAGCTCAATTACTATTCCATGTAGTTCCAACTTATACCAGGCCCATCAACTTGGTGAGGGCCTCCCACCAAATTATAATCAATGCATAGTCATACATCCCAACTTTCGGGAGAGGAGGTTGGGAGGTAGAATGCCACTATAAATGGCAGCCCTACTGTGCATGCGCACAATTCTGAATGAAATTGGGGACGCAGGATTGCAGCCCCCAATCTCACTCTCTCACTGAGCTCAATGGGATAGAGTGGCAAAATCGGGATAACCCAGCGCAAAGCAGGACATTTGGGAGACATGTATGAGTAGCCAACAGGTAGCTCCCAGGTGCTGCTGATCTAGAACTCCCATGGTGCTCCTTCGTAGATCAGCGAGACGTAGGCTAGCCAAGTATTAAGGACTGGCGTTTGTAAAATGTTTCCATTGAAGGCAGGGGGCTAGCATTGCATTAAATACATTGAAGACCTGAGCGATCATACACATACCATGGTGATGTTGTATACAATGTTGTTCTGGTGCAAAATGTATCTTATCGCTATAGCAACAAATGCAATGGTCCGATTAACATTGCCTAGCTACGATGAAGACTCTTCAGTCCTTCCACCAGAATTTTAATCATTGAGAAATTATACGTCATGCAGCACAGCATCCCCTGATCTGATTGTGAAAGCCATCCAATTCATTGTCACAGCCCAGTAGGTACAATTCCTGCAGGATATACTCAACAATACTCGTGTTTCTATCAATATAATTCAGCTTCACTTTCATGCTCTTTGATTTTGGATTCCTAATTGAAATGTTAGCTCAACATAGCTAGAAATAAACAACTCTGCTGTGAAAATTTCTTTAGTATTAAAACTTTACATTGTTAATGTGAAACACAACAGTTCTGAAAATAGTTGTATCTATCTACAGCCAGAAAAAAGAGCAACACAATTTCAAGTAGTGTTTCCAGCAGCTCTGACTTCAAGAAGCTAAAAATGCATAGAAAGTTTCATATAATTGCAAATTACATTTAAAAATAGCATTCATATTTTGTACATAAATCAAAATCATGTTCCACAAACAGAACTATTTGCTCACACAGATATTTTAAGGATTGTTATTATCTGACTAGCATCATGCTACATCTAGAATCCAGCTAGATGCGATGTACACGCAGTAACTTTTCTGAGTGTAATTTGTATTTGAATCTAGACAAATTTGTTACTCGTATTTAACCGAGTATTAAGGGTACTGAATTCATTTGGTTCAACACTAAACATGTATTGTTACATGGCGTATAGGTATGTATTACCCAATTATGTGATTAGCGGCATCAGGGCCGGCCTTTGGGGTGTGAGACCTGTGCGACCGCACAGGGCGCCACACTCCAGGGGGCGCCGCCGCGGGGTCCGCCAACTTGCGGCACCCGGCACCCCTCCAGAGACGGACAGTAATGTCCGCCGCTGGAGGAGCAGGCTCGCAAGGGAGCGGTAACGGAGGTCTTTAACAGACCTCCGGTTCCCTTGAGTGATTTTAAAGACCTCCGATACCGCTCCCTTGCAATCCGCGCGGCAACTGCTGCTGTGCGCCGGGGTTTGTTGTCAGATCCCGGTGCACAGCACTGAAGCCGCGCC
>VKOC01031248.1:0-12304 GCA_009364415.1 Spea multiplicata
AAACATTTATCTGTCTTACATTGTTTAGGTTACATGTGACAATCCATAGCTAAAATGCTTGTGATGGAATCCTCACGATGATTAGTTCCCTTGACCTGTGTTAGTTATTTGTAAACGTGAAGTCCTGCAAAATACCAATTTCATATCTCATTGATTTGAGCTTCTAATATAATGACATTGTCTGTGACATTTACTCTGTAAAAGATTTGATAGTAGAACAAAGCCCTTGTCACTTTGTTTGAAGGACGCATTTTCCAGCAACTTTACTGAGGTAACAAAGCGGGCATATATCATTGTTAAAGGAGTCCTAAAAAGTACTTGTCCATCACAGCATGTGAACATTAAAGTTAGCTTTGATAAATACACTTTGACACTGCACGGGCCAATTATACTATCAGTTCTTTTCATTTGTTGCCACATTGTGTATCTGCATTTCTGGAGACATTGGATAAATTAAGGAACCAGAGTCCTCCACGTTTTATTTGTCTTAATGACAAATTCATCTTGAGGATTGATGTTCTTTCAATGTTTTTCATGGCACCTGTCAGTAGGTGGGATATATTACACAGCAAGTAAACATTTCGTCCTCAAAGCTGATGTGTTAGAAGCAGGAAAGCGTAAGGATCTGAGGGACTTTGACAAAGGCCAAATTGTGATGGCTAGACGACTGGGTCAAGGCATCTCTATAAATGCAGCTCTTGTGGGGAGTTCCTGGTCTGCAGTGGTCAGTACCTATCGAAAGTGGTCCAAGCAAGAAAAATCAGTGAACCGGTAATGGGCAGCCAAGGCTCTTTGATGCACGTGGGGGTGAAGGCCCGTATGGTCAAATCCAACAGACATGCTGCTGTAGCTCAAAGTGCTGAAAAAGTTAATGATAGAAAGGTGTTCAGAATACACAGTGCATCGCAGTTTGTTGTGTATGGGGCTGCGTAGCTGCAGAGCAGTCAGAGTGCCCATGCTGACCCCTGTCCACTGTCCACTACGCTTACAATGGGCACGTGAGGATAAGGTCTCATGTGCATGGCTTTGGTAGAATATTTAGAAAGTTGGGCAAAATACAATCTGAATTGACATGTGAGTTGCTGTCTTTTTTTGTAGATACCAAATAAATAATTATAAGATCAAATTTGCTTTGGTTAATTGTCATTTTCTGATGAGAATATGATTATTTGTTAACACATGCACATTAGCCATTGTAAATTCTAAATAGGGAGCTTTCATGTATTTGTCAAACCTGGAGTTGGTAGAAAGATGATATGCGCTGTTAGAATCTAATGTAGAACACAACTGGCTAAGCATCATCTAACTGTGATTTAACTGTTCCTGACATGTGACATATCAGATAAGCAACTAAAGCATTTCTTACAGAGTTAGCATTGATTCTCTTTCAAATCATAATCATGGTCTAATAGGAAATAATTATTCCAAAGGCCAGAAAAGAGTTCCCTGAAGGAATGGCCTGTATGGGCACATTTAACATCTCTATACTTCTATCAAATGAGAAATATCTGTGATGTGTGTCTTCTTTCATCCACTACTGACACTGAATTGAGTTTACAAGTAATTTTAAAATGAAAAATGAATTCATGACTACATACAGTCAGCAGTTCTTACTTGATTTACAGTATGTAAAATGAGGTCAGTGGTCATCTGGGTGAGTTGAAAATTAAGATAGTTTAGCAAAAAAATAAAAAAAATGATATGGGAGGGGATAAAGGAAAATCAGTGATATTTAAAAGGATGGTTTAGGGTGCAATAAGAAGGCAATAGAATG
This sequence comes from Spea multiplicata, assembly GCA_009364415.1. Taxonomy (NCBI): domain Eukaryota; kingdom Metazoa; phylum Chordata; class Amphibia; order Anura; family Pelobatidae; genus Spea; species Spea multiplicata. Next base: position 1,775 of record VKOC01031248.1, read on the forward strand.
TTAATGGGAAAGTGGTTACCTGGGAGAGATTTTTCTGGTGGCTTCCATAGAGTCATCTAAAGTTGGTAGCTGTTTCAATCACATACCAGTTCTGGTAGCCACACACTAATGTGGACTCGAATACACATACACTGTCAGCCAAACAAATGCACCAATTTCATACACTCATATGTATCACACATCCCAACCACACAGAGCACACTCATCCCACACATCTGAACCACACAGAGCACACTCATCCATTGGTACAACATACTCTTGTGGTCATCTTACCCCTCTCTCTGTCTCAGGGAGCAGTCCCACTTCTATTCAGTTGGTGCTGCCTACCACGCAGAGTGCCCGCGTACCAGATATTGATTGATTGCACATCACCCTCCATGACGATGTATGCAATGTATCTGTCAGATTTTGATTTGTGTGTGACATTCTGTGGGCTTAAAGAACATTACAATGTACAACCACATTATAATTAGTATTCTAGCAAAACTGGAGAATAATACAGTTTAAAGTAAATAGCATAAGTATGCATAAAACAGAACCCACAAGTAATTTAAAATAACTGAACTGATGTAATAGAAAAGGGCCTTCCCCAAACTGTTGCCACCGAGTTGGAAGCATAGCATTTTCCAAAATGTCTTGGTATGCTAAAGGGGAAATACCAAGACATTTTGGACAATGCTATGTGTAATGGAAGCCTCCATGCCAAGTGCTCCTGGAGGGGACTGAGTGCCAGCCTCCTTCCTACAGACTATGGGCCATGGTATGGAGTGCCACGGTTCCCAAAGTACAAGAGACTCTAAAGACTGTGGATCTCGGAAACAGATTTGGAGTCCTGTTTTCACCTCCAGATAATTGCTGTCGGATGCTTGGGGTCGGCTGCTATGACCCTTTATTGTCCTTTTCAGGACAATAACCACACTGTGTAGCTCAGCTTCGGCTAGTCACAGTGCCAACGCAGCCCCGGTGCAGCGGCGTCCCCCCTTCTCTCTACAATGCTGGTTCTGTCTGGCGCTGAAGGGGTTAATCACTGGTGTCCCGGCAGGAGGAAGCAACATTTGGCAGGAATATCCAGTCAGGGTTAAGGACTCCTCAAACAGGATGTCTCTTAAATTTTGTGTAGGTCTTTCCATTTCCACATTTCTTATACAGCACATATGTGTGGAACATGGGTCAGGAAGATGGTAACCTTATGCCATGTTTTGGTTTTATGAAACGCCAGGTACGGCTGTGCAAGTGGCCACCAACTACAGACCTCCATAGTCCTCTGTTCTGGGACATTCATTCTAGCTGGTTCCAGGTACAGTCCCTAATTCAGGTGTCAGCCTCAAGGGCTCATAATTTATTGTGTCACACACCCAAAGCCTCTTTCTACATTTTTAATAAAGGTTCTAAAGTTATTGGCCAGATTTAAGATGCCAGCCATTATCTTTTGCAATGTGAAGAAGCCCAGAGTAAGACTATACAGTGCTTAACATAAACACTTCAAGACATTTATTTATCCTTCTTTCATGTATTTAATTTGGTCTAAAGGATTCCAGGGTTAATTGATCCTATTTTATTAGGATCCCTCAATTACCAAACTGCTATTTAATAACTAATTTTTGGTAGTTAAACTTAAAAGCTATTGCTATGAATTCACAGGCCAGGTTAATTAACTGGTTTCTCAGTCAATTATTTTAATTTGAATACTCCCTGACTTATAATAATCTTTTAACTGGTTGGCAGTGATTTAGACGGAAGTCTCATCTTTTGAGAGCTAGATTAAATAGCTCTAATTAAAATAGTAGGCACTTCTGAATCTGTCATCTTGATGCATGTCCAGATCTAAGGGCAGCAGGTGCCGTGCTGATTCCAGCAAAAGTAAGTATCTCTGGGGCTTCCTGACCTGACCTCAGCTTGAAAAAAAGATGATTACATAGAACAGGCAGTCATATTCCTTCACACTCTGTTTTTCTTTATGCCGTGTTTTGAAAAAGCCATGACCTGTTCTTTTTGCTTTCACCCTAAAGGCAGTTACCGTATTTGTATAGTTCAATTATGAATATACTACAGAGATGTAGCAAAGAAAATAAACAGACCTGTTTTTAAAAAGAAGAAAACAGAGATTTGACATGTGTTCTTGAGGGAAAAACAACAAACATTATATATCTGACCTGTTCCAAAACACTGTACTGTGCAAAAATTTTACGGGGTAGTAGAAGCATTATTAAACACTCATTTACAAACACCAGACAAGCCAGAAGGCTTGTTTTTACCTCATGGTGCTGCCACAACCACAAGGGATTCTGGGTAGGCGCATGCAAATAAGGTCAACAATAATCACCTTTTGCCTCTATATCCACTTTATACATGGATCCTTTGAAAGTGATTGCCCGCTGTACCAGACACCCTTTAGACAAAACTCGGGTAAGAGATGCAGTAGCCAGATCACCACTCATGGACAGCTTTTTTTTTTTTTTTGGAAGCACGACACCTCGGGTGTGTGTGCTCTGTGCATAAAAGCAGCAGAAGCCTGATACTTTTTCATGTCTTCATCTAACATTTCCCGTGGGGACATGTCAGACCCAATTCCTTCCCACCCTGGCCATAAGACCTGCAGGAGGGCCGGATCTTCTGGTTCACCTCGAAAACGAGGACCACTGTACGGTAGAGGTAGGGAGCCACAAGGCATCGCACTACCTCTACCTGCCAGGACAAAAAGGCCAGTTCTACCGCTGGGGTGCAGTGCTCAAATACGAAGTGCTAAGTCCATGATCCAAAAACAAAATAAACTTCTCGCACTCAGGCGCTATGCTTGGGGTAGCACGGGAAATACCATAAGTTATGGTGGGTAAAGGTGATGGAAAACCCTTTCACTTAAAATTAAGGGGGTAGTAGAAGCATTATTAAACACTCATCTACGGACACCAGACAAGCCAAAAGGCTTGTTTTTACCTCAGAAATCTCATGGTCCTGCCACAACCACAAGGGATTCTGGGTAGGCACATGCAAATAAGGTCAACAATAATCACCTTTTGCCTCTATGTCCACTTTATACAAAAAATTAGCCAAGTGTAAAAAAAAAAAAAATGCGTTCTAATCAAGTTAGTACGCTTTTTCAAAATGTATTTTAAAGACATGTTAATAGTTTATTTTTATCATTTAACAAAATGCCAAGTGAGCAAACAGAAAAAAAATCTCAATCAAAACAATATTAGATGCAAACCACCCTTTGCAATCAACATAGCATTAATTCTTGTAGGTACACTTGCAAAGTCAGGGATTTTGTAGATATATAGTTAGGTGGATGATTAAAGAATTATACCAAACAGGTGCTAGAGATCAATTTAATGTGTAGGTTAAAACACAATGATTAACGAAAACAGAACCTGAATAAAACTGGGTGATGCACAGCCAAACCCAAGAACGAGGGGAGCTTGCTGAAGTCAGTTTAATGTCATAAACCATGGCAAGACTGAGCACAGCAACTTTCTTATGCAGTCGGTAGATGTTCAGCAGTGCCATCAGCTCAGCATTGGCAGAAAACAGTGGGACCCTGGTACACCCATCTACTATCCAGAGAAGTCTGGTTAGAAGTGGTCTGTATGGAATATTTATGGCCAAAAAGCCATACCTCCGACTTGCAAACAAGTTCAAGCAATTCAACTATTCACGGAAACACAGGAACTGGACTGAAATAGGGCTGGAATGCGGTACAAGAATCAGTGTTTGCAGGCAAATTGGAGATTTTGTGCCACCTAAGTGTTATTTTAACAACAAAATATGTTAGTAAAACATGTTATCAAACCCTATTAAAGAATTCCACATGAGCAGTTGACTAGTAGGTCTTAGGTTGAGACTGTTTGCAGCCATGAAATTTGTTGTAAAACATTTGGCTGGAGGACCATACTTGCATATCCAAAATTGAACTATCCAACGAGAACCATTAGAAACATGCCTCCTCTCCTTGGCAGGGAAAGTGTACATCTTGGACAAATAGTTAAATAATTTCCTTAAATATTTATCACTCTTCTGTTGTGTAATTTTAGTGGAAGCTGGTAGGTCTTAGCATCAGCTGGACAAATGTGGGGGTAGTGGAAATTAGATGTTAGCAGATTATGCCCATACCTGGATGCTCTCCAGACTTCACCAACATATTCGGTAGTGCTGTTATAATAAGGGACAGTGAAAATAATTAAGACAATTGAAAACATTAACTAATGTTAAAACATACTGGTACAGAAAGAGAAAAGTTCTTACCTACAAAGTTCTTCACAGTGGTCCTCGACCTACATCTCCTCTGTCATATGTACACCTACCCAACCCCTCAGCTTATCTGATGATCATTGCCTTTACTCTGCTCTGATTTCCACCTCTCATCCACATATAGAATACTTCTCAAGGGCTGCAGCTAGCTTTTGTTTCCTTGTTTCCAGTGCTTTTTTCTAAACGTTCTTACCTACTTAAGGTAAGCCTATGGGCAGGTTATAAGACTGCTACAATTTTTTGGAAGAAAACAAAGTCCTATAAATACTAAGTAATATTTTTAAATGTTATTTTCTTTTTATTTTAGAATATGGTGGAATGGGTTTGGATTTCTCCTATAGTATTGCAGTGGCTGAGGAACTAGGACACATACGTTGTGGGGGAATACCTATGGCTATTGGAGTCCAGTCTGATATGGCTACACCAGCTCTTGCAAGGTAACTTACTTAATTTTAAATACATAATTATAAAATAAATATTGTAATTATTTGGCATTCATTAAACCTGCAAAGAAATGACTTACTTTAGGAGAAGCTGCAGTGGAATGCCTCTTATGGTCTGATGTTTCGCTCAGCCAGTCAATGGCATGAAAGCACTCCTACTGGAATACATGAGAGCAATATCTCTGCATGCGCATGGGGGAATTTCATTATAGGACTATTCTGAAGAATCCCTCCCTGCATTTGGCAAGGGAATACCATGAAAATATAAAGGGACCACCAACCTATCATATGCATTAACACGTATATGATTAGAGGTTTTTCCTTTAAACCCTGCTCAAAGCAAAGATGATTCAGAACCACAAAGTAACGCCTGCTCAGCTCTCCCAAATTCCATCTAGTTTTGAGTGTTTTACGCAAGACAAGTCCTTTGAAGTCATCGGAGATGCCACTCATTAGACCCTCTGAAAATATCTTGCTCTTATCCACTGCTAAACATGTTTGAACTGGAGCGCTGGGGAGATTATATATGCCAAATGTATTAAGGGAATTTTATACAGAAGAGTTGGGGGGCCACTTCAGTTGACGTTATGGCAAATAAGAAGGCACTTGCCATGAAGTAAACATGGATTCTCTCTTTAAAGTATTGAAACCTTTATTTGGCTTGATGTGTATTTAAAGTAATGGTTTTTCAAGAAAATAAATCAATTGCGCAGACAGAGAATGTTGCCAATGTCTTCAACTCTAAAACCTATCTTTCTAGTGATGATCACCAGGAAAATTTGAATGGAAAGTGGAACTTGAAAGAACGATTGAATAATGATATTACTGTAGGAATTGGTGTGGTGCATTAAGGGGATTGCATTAAGGGATTGTTCCACAGTTTCTTCCAGCACATAGGCTATTAAGATGCAATATAATTTAACCTGTATAGATACGTTTTGGAAAGACTGCCAAAAAAGCTGTTTAACCTTATTGGTTTCATTTATAGAGAGTGCATGTCTCGTAGCGATGACAACGTATGACCAATTTCCTCCTAAAGTTTTATGTAACATTAGTTTGAAGAAACTTTTTGTTCCCACAGTATACTGAGTACGCACTTCATACTGCAGTAAGTGAATTATTGTCCCAGAAATAATGACACATTTCGAGCTGTTAATATGATTTGAAAAATGCTAACACCAAATAATCTGCTCCTTTGTCAGTAAATCCAGCTAATTCACGCGCCATAAAGAATGTGAAATGTGAAAATAAATTGAAGAGATTTGAGCAAGATAGACAAAATGACATTTTCTATCCTCTCCATCTATGAGCTGAAACTCTATGTAAAAGAGCTGACAACTCTGATCCTGTAATGTAGATGTTGGCCATCCTTTAACTTCCTTTAAAGGTCACATTTGCAGCATCATTTGCATAATGCCAGTGCCACTGCGGAGTAAGTGAACATTACCTTTTACCCTGTTAATGCCAGAAAAATGTCTTTTAATATATTACAGAAGAAGTACATTGTTATAGAAAAAAAATAATTTATGTCATGGAGCTAAAATGCCCCTAAGAAGTGTGTTGGTAATAAACGAATTACATTTTACTAAATTTACTGGAGTTGTGGCACTATTGTCCCTCAAAAAACATAGAGGTTTTATAAGCATCCTGGTGCGCATACCTAGAAACTTCCCCAGGGTAGACTACCCAGAGCTCTCCCTCTTCTGGGCAAGTGGCTTCATGAAGGGTATAGCCCTGGACAGCATTTGAGAAGTGGCAGTGAGTGTAACCAAAAACCACTTCCCTACCTGGAGACCCAATAAGACGACAAAAAGGAAATACAAATAACAATGACTGACGCCATTTTACTTTGTAAAAGTTAAGTCAAAGGAGTCAGATTATAGGAAAGGAAAAAGCGTTACTAAACAGAACTATTTCCATGACAATTATAAATATACTAATCTACTCTTAATATTGTATAGAATAAATGTTTTATTTGATCTCATCCCTGGAGTGCATCAACATATTTATGGGACTGGCAAAAGAGAAGCACTTGAAAATAACCAAAAAAGTTTTTGTCCCACAAGGAGCCAACGTGTAGCATCTCAAGCTGATCAGGGGTTGCCGGAGGGCAATTGTCCCCCCTGGCTGCTCTGATGTTAGATTTCTGGGCCACTTCCAGTAGTAAGTAATTTATGAGAACTCCTTGGTTCCCAGGCCAAGGAGCAGCCCTGAAGAAGTTCCCTGGGCCAGAACGAGTCTTTACCTTTCTGGACCTGTGTGTGTAGTCTGGGGAGGTTTTCCAGAGCCTGGCTTAACTGGGTCTGGCAGGGAGATTAAATTTAGTGACTGTTAAAGCTGGTCAGCAAAGTATAAGGGCCAAATAGGACTTCAGGAGGGAGCTAGACTTGTATGATTTTGTTTTGGAGTATTTGTATACCAGTTTGCTTGAAATATGCTGTTCCTCAGGCTTATTGCTGAAAAGTGACTTTAGTGGCCCTCAGCAATAAGGCATTGTCACAGTATATATATACGATTTACACAGTATGTGTGTGTGTGTGTGGGAAGATTATATAATTGAGTCTGATTCCCATGTATGCATTTATAATAACATTATAATGAATTTTAACAGTGTTTCGTGACATTGACATGGACTAGAATACTGTAAGAGTTGATGGGTTGATACTTACAGAAGGGGGCTATGGAAATTATGTTTAGTGAATAGGCAGGTTGACACTATATTAGCATATTTTGCATATAAAATCAAACAATAGATAATTACATTGTAAGTATAGAGAGGAATAACAACCTGGTAATCGCTTAAACTTCATTTCTTGTTTTCTTAATTTAATATGCTTGTACTTTTAGACAAACTCCTTTTTTATTCCACAAAAATGATGTGCACATACTTTTCCCAAATCCCTCCTTTTGGATTTCTGTACAGTACATAAAGCTAATGTTTTTTTACCATTACACAATAATACTGAAATATACAATATACTGTATATATATATATATTAAAAACCCCACAATGTGTGAACCACATAATCACCTATTTTAAAGGGACACTCCAGTGTTCAGCCTAACATATCTCCTGCACAGCAAATAGATCAAGGGTGAGGAAAGGGGCAAATGCACCTGGGGGGGATCTGTATTTGCAAGAGGGACTATTCCGCTATTATCTGAGCGAAAAAGCATACAATGGTTGGTATTTCTCTTTAACTCCTGTTCTTAGATCTGCATGGTTATTCTTCCTCATTAAGTTATCTCTACCCTATTGTTAAGTCAATGATGGGTTCAGACATGGGTTCATGTTAAGGGAGGAAAAGCATATAACCCCTTCTCAGTTGTACTAGTTATTAAATTCTCACATGGATGTCAGCATGCCTGAGGTAAAACAATTACTTATTTTTAAACAAACTATCTTCAAAACATGTGCCTTGATGGATAAAGAAATAACGGAGATGGTTTTCATGAATTAGACTTGTCCATTCCTATTTGAGCGGACATGAAAACGAACAGGAAGGGTGTGTTTTCGCAAAACATATACGAAGACAAAGACACACAACACGAAGAATCTTCGTGTTCGTCTTCGTTTACAAATAACCCTGGTCCCTTCCCCATCTAGCCTACCTTATCTACGCAGCATCACAGGGGTTAACAGGAGCGGAAAGCCATAGGTTCGCCGTCAGGAGTTAAAGACCTTTACTCTTGGAGGGATGAGACCAGTGGTCTCCCCAGGCCAAGTTCCGCGCAAGAAAGCCCTCAAACAGTTTGCTGTAGACAAGCAGACTAAGGACATGGATTACTAGAACCATTTCCTGTGGTCCGATGAGACCAAGATAAACTTATTTGGTTCAGATGGTGTCAAGCGTGTCTAGCGGCAACCAGGTGAGGAGTACAAAGACAAGTTTGTCTTGCCTACAGTCAAAAATGGTGGGAGTGTCATGGTCTGGGCCTGCATGAGTGCTGCTGGCACTGGGGAGCTACAGTTCATTGAGGGAACCATGAATGCCAACATGCACTGTGACATACTGAAGCAGAGCACGATCCCTTCCCTTCAGAGACTGGGCCGCAGGGCATTATTCCAACATGATAACAACCCCAAACACACCTCCAAGACGACCACTGCCTTGCTAAAGGAACTGAGGGTAAAGGTGTTGGACTGGCCAAACATGTCTCCAGACCTAAACCCTATTGAGCATCTGTGGGGCATCCTCCAACAGAAGGTGGGGGAGCTCAAGGTCTCTAACATCCACCAGCTCTGTGATGTTGTCATGGAGGAGTGGAAGAGGAATCCAGTGGCAACCTGTGAAGCTCTGGTCAACTCCATGCCCAAGAGGGTTAAGGCAGTGCTGGAAAATAATGGTGACCACACAAAATATTGACACTTTGGGCCAAATTCGGACATTTCCACTTAGGGGTGTACTCACTTTTGTTGCCAACGTTAAGACATTTATGGCTGTGTGTTGAGTTATTTTGAGGGGACAGCAAATGTACACCATTATACAGGCTGTACACTCACTACTTTACATTATAGCAGAGTGTTATTTCTTCAGTTTTGTCACATGAAAATATATAATAAAATATTTACAAAAATGTGAGTGGTGTACTCACTTTTGTGAGATACTCTAGCTGAAGTCCACGTCAAAATGGAGTCTTCCATCAAATTTATTGGGTCAACATGTAAAATGTTGACCCAAAAGGTACATATCCTTTAAGCATCTCAGCGATATCTCCCTCAGATGGCATGCAGATAGAATATGATACACATACTGTATTATATAGGTTCTCTGGAGTATCGTATGCCCAGGCCAGGGGTAGCTAGCAGGTGGCGCTGGAATTCCCTAATAATAGAGGACACTGGGATGACTTCTTATGCCATTCCTTGCTTTTGTATTTTTAAAAAATGAATTACGATCTATAAAGCAATAGCTTCTAGTCTCATGATAGCTTTCATTACATTACATTTATTTATATAGTGCTAGCCGTTTCTGTAGCGCTTTACAATCAGAGTAGGTATTTCATATTGGCACATGTAGGACATTTTGGGACACCTTAGTAAAATGAATGCTTTGTGCTTGTTTTATGCTGTTATGAGGCACCTGCTGCTTAGAAATATCATGTTATGAACCTTGAAATCTGTAATATAAGATTTGTCCTAAGGCATTAACTGGAGTAGCCAACGCTTCCTAAGAAGCAATTTATCTGGGGCAGTCTATAGGTTTGAAGGTTGCAGTTTTTAAGAGCAATGAAAACATGAAACCTTACAACAATACTTGTTCTTTAAATAAATAATGAAAATACACAAACGAACAGATTCTGAAGGAAACACTACTCAATGAATTGATTACTTGCTTCTTTCAATAAAAGGTTTGGCAGTGATGAACTAAAACGTCAGTTCCTAGCACCGACTATAGCAGGGGATCTTGTTGCATGTCTTGGAGTTAGTGAAGCAGGAGCCGGATCTGACGTGGCAAGTAAGTAACACAACACAGCTTATATTATTAAAGCAGAAGGCCTAATACATGTAACTGAGCACTGCCGTGTGTGAGGAGGAGTAGGAGGAGAGGACAAAGAGTGGGCATGGCCAAACATTTCTCCATACTCAGAGAAAAAGGAAAGTGACCTGGAAATCTTGGGAATCGGAGCTTCACCTGGAGGAACTCGGTCAATCTCAGAGCGTTTCCAGTTATTGTTATTATAGTATTCATACTCAAAGGAATGGCAAAGAATTCTCATACAGAAGACACCAACAGTGTTAGCATTAAACTTAAGTTATACAGTGAAAAGTTGAAAACCACACTACACAAAATAATGGCCGCATGTAATGTCCACATGAATAACATTTTCCGTGCACTTT
>VKOC01031249.1:0-14877 GCA_009364415.1 Spea multiplicata
AGGATGTTTCAGGGGCAGAGGTGGCAGAGGCAGGCTGCTTAAGGGGCACAGTTGGCAGAGGCAGGCTGCTGCAGGGGCAGAGTTGGCAGAGGGAGACTGCTTCAGGGGAAGTGTCGGCACAGGCAGGCTGTTTCAGGGCAGAGGTGGAACAGGCAAACTGCTTCAGGGGCAGAGGTGGCACAGGCAGGCTGCTAAAGGATCAGCAGTGGCATAGGCATTGCCTTATATTGCCTGATATTGCCTTATTATATATAATTGGTAAGATCATGCCTTGAAATGCAGTACAACTTTGTACACACAAGTCCATAAAAAGACATCATGGTACTGGGAAAGGTTTAGATACAAGCAACAGAATTAATTAAATGACTGAACAATCTTTTCTATAAAGACATATTTTCCAAATTAGGCTTGTTGGATAAAAGATGACTATATAAGGATATGATTACCATACACAAGCAGGTTAACAATGCAAATGCTTCTCTGGGGATCATTTCTCTCACAGAACTTTAAGGATAACCTCGAGGTATCTTCAAGGGTTAGAGAAAAATTGTTCTTGTTATGCAAGGGAAAATTTGTTTTACAGTCAGAGCGCTTAAGATGTGGAATGCAGTGGCAATTTAATTTTATGGACTTTAGGTCCCTTTTTAACCTATATTGCCCATGGAGATCTGTTTGCATTTTCTTCCTTTGGCCATAATATCATTGCTAATACTATCAAAAGCCAGTGTGCTTTTCAATTTACATATTTGCAGGTTGTTTCCAACAGCACAAAGTCATTTGTGTAATGTGGATTTATATACTAATGCTCAGGTAGCTTGAGGCACAACACTAACTTGAAGTACTCTGATCTCATCCTACAAGCTCACATCAACAAGAAACATTCCATCATAAGTGGCTCTCAAGTTTAACTTGTATTGTCAGTCTTTCATTGTTCTTTCTGTAAGTCTGTAATAATAAAACAGTTTGTACAGTCCACTGAATGTTTTTATATTTTCCATTATACAGCTGAAAGCACTGATTTGATTAATAATTGTAGGTTGTACAAAGAAAATGTGTAAAAAAGGCAATGTTTTATGTCTCAGGGTCTGATTACAAAGGTAGAACAATTCAATTGAACTAAGGAGGATATCAGGGTGCAAATATTGATTGCTGTCTTGCATTTTACCTAGATTCCATCTTTATTTTTCTCAAACGCACTAATCGCCAGGATTGGGAAAGAGCCAGAACAACAACTCATCTCGTTTTGGTTCGCAATGTGAAAGGCAATTCATTCATAAATTAAATACAGATGTTGTTAATCCCTTTGTGTAGTATTTTATTTTAGTATATTGAAGAAAGTTTAAAAAGTAAGGTTGGTGGTTTAGGGAAAATGAGAGGCAGTGGAATGTGCCTGAAACAGCAGAAGTATTCAACTGAAATAGAACTATAATTCATTTTTCTTTTAAAAGAACACATCAAGAATTATTTAAGTAGGAGGATTTTGTAAGACACAGTAGCAATGAAGAGAAGTTTGCCAAAGCCCGAGGAGAAGTAAATGTATAAAGTTCTTAGTTTCAAATAAGTCATTTTCTCACATATTTAGAAACAGTTTACAAATAATCCTTTATATAGAACAGGCTTCCAAGATTTGAACATATTAATCACAAGTGGCCCCACAGGCCCCTCTCCTGCCTTGCTCCAGTGATTAACCCAAGTACACATACTAACACACATTCACTTTACCACCACAGTGTAACACATACTCTGACACCAATCTGACTCATACACTCACTTTAACACCACAGTTTAACACGGAGGTTCAAAACATCTTATGGTAACTTCCACGATATTTCACAATCTCCTCAGCCTCATTTCACACTTGGAAAATTCTTACTGAGCATTTCATACATTTGCAATAAATGAACTAAAATCTGATTTTCATTTTCACATTTAAAGAAATGTACAGGTTTAAGATAAGATGACTGCTTTTTATTTCATTTAAAAAAAAATATCGATTTACATTAATCCTAAAACACTTAATTTTAGCCTTGGATGAACTGCAATAAAATAAGCAGGAGTATAGCAGCGACAGCAGGGCCAGATTAACCAAGAAACATATGGAGCATTTACTTTAGAGTGTGCTCTGTCCAGCCTCTTTTTTCTCCACTTTTTTCACAGCAGGGGGCTTGCCTTGCATCAACCAATGAAGGGCATCTGCTCTTCATTGGTTGATGCCAGATGATCCCCCTGGTGGTGACTAATAGAATCACTCTTTCCGACCTTTAAAATCCTTGGGCCAAAGCTTCTGCGTATTGTTACCGCAATTAACATATCAATACCGGGGTACTCTTTATATAGAAAAGACAGAAAGGACAAGAAAGGCGGAGGGGTGGCCATATATGTGAAAGATATCTATATCTTTCACATAAAATCTAACTTAACACAAGTTGGTGAGGAGAACTTAGAGTCAGTTTGGGTTACAGTACAATTTGGCAAAAGTGCAGTAACTTGTGTAGGTGTAATTTATAGACCCCCGGGACAAGTAAAAGAACTAGATAATCTACTAGTGGAGGAAATCACTAAAAAGACAGTGGAGGAGGGTGTTATAATCATGGGTGACTTTAATTTTCCTGATGCAAACTGGAAAACCAAAGTAGCTGGTTGTGCCCAGGGTGCAGATTTTCAGAACTCCCTACTGGCATTATCTTTAAGACAAGTAGTTGAGGAGCCAACTCGTAAGGAGGCCATGTTGGACTTAGTTTTCACAAATGGAGATTTGTTAACAGATATTTCTGTAGGTAAAAGTTTGGGATCTAGTGATAATCAGTCTGTGTGGTTTAATATACTGAGTCACGCCACACAATAACAAAAGTTTTAGATTTTAGAAAAAGTTCGAAAATGAGAATATGTTAGAGGAGCCATTATCAGACTGGGGCAGAATGGGATTATTTAAAAGTTGTACTATTGAAGAAAAGAGAAAATTGTATTAGGTTGGTCAGTAAGAGTATTGATGAAACCGCTGTGGTATTCTGCAGAAGTGGCCAAGATGGTAAAAGACAAGAAGTTAGCTTTTAGTAAATACAAAAATACCCAAAGTAAGGAAATAGGCAGATCTATAAAATTAGGCAGAAAGAAGCAAAGAAAGTTATAAGAGCTGCCAAATCACATGCAGAAGAGAGAATTGCCCTGTCACTAAAAAAAGGAGATAAAACATTTATGTCACGATCTCTCCCTCGGTGTCAGGTGCACGCGGGCAGAGGTCCGCTCGCGAACAGCCGTTACCTGTGATGACGGGTGTCTCCCTCGATGTGGACGTTGGGTCCCCGATCGCCGGCATCAAGGTTTCAAGGCAGTATCTGGGGACTTTGCTGCCGTCCAGCATCATCTCACACATGTGCTGGTTTTTTTTTATCTGAGGTTGTATTTACCTACATATTTGAACCTGCTAAGCAAGAGATAATTGTTATTATGCAGTAAAACAATTCAATTCAAATAGGGTGTACTTTCTTTTTCACATGACTATATATTTGAGAGAGTTATCAAACAAGATAAAGATATATCACAAAAACTCAACTTTATGAAGACAAATGCCTGTGGAAACAACTTATATAAATTAAAGCTGTACTTAAAACGTGTTTTTTTGGAAATTTCAATTAGATTTTTATATATCATTTTGTGTTATATATGGAAGCTGTGAGCTGCAATGGATGGTTAAGCATATCCTGCCTCCGGAGGTATGTTTGAGTATGAATTCCAACAGTGCATACGTAAATATTCTCTCCGGAGAATCTCACAAGCACTCCTGTGACCAAATGCATGACTTCACAGTATTTGTTCAGCCATGAAAGCTGTATCAACATTTTGGAAACAAGAAACACACCTGGAAGTATTTTTATAGTCAAAAATCTTGAGAAATCACATTTTTCTACACAAATGGTCATGTTTTTTGTTTTTAAATGGACATACTACAAACATATTTAAAGCTATAGTTTGGGATCACAGAGGGGGAGAGCAGGTTCAGGAAGCAGGCATGTTTAAAATCAGGGAGCATCAGGCAAAACATATTTCTCGAGGTGCTTGCAGATACGCCTAAATCTGGAACTGACATTAAACGTGTAGCTCCTCTAACTAAAACTCCAGACAGTTATTGATGATTGAATACGGGGAGTGTTTGTGTACATGATTTCATTTTTGTAAAACAAAGTGGAAATCTAAAGCTGTATGAAGATCCAAAGATGTATTGCTCCTTTTACCCTGAAGCACTGTATATGTCTACCGGGATACCTGTGGCATAATACACTTATATCTTTAGACAGCAATTTTTTACTAGCAAACTCCACAATGCAGATCTTAAGAACTTTCTTATGGTGCCATCATATTTGGTGGCCAATAGAATTGTGTGGATCGGTTACATATATTCGTGTTCTCTTGTGTCTCATAATGTATTGTTCCAGGATACCCACTGACTGCCAGATGGAGGTTGCATGGAACATCTGGTTACCCTGCCCAGAAACAGGCCACAAGGCCATAGGGATAGACACATAAACACACAAAAAATTCAAAAGAGCAGGATATGTAATGTTTGTATTGGAGGTTAAAACCTTCTTCTCAATATTCAATGTTCCTGTAAATTAGCTTTGTATTTTAACTGACACCAAGCTAACAATCTATTTTGGCACATTGTGGATTATAAATAAGAATTCTAAAATGTGTTTTTTCTTCTCTGTGCTAGTAAATATACATTTTAAGTAAATATGAGTTTTGATTTAGATTACATTTTAGCTGTGAGATCAAAATAATAGGTTTTCATTTCAAATAAACAGCAAAATGTATTATAACAAAAAGTGCACAAAGTATTTTTTGTAATGAGAAAAATTCTTTCAAGATCTTTATAACAGCCTTTGTTATACATGAACATTTTGTAATCTTTATGAATATAATATGCACCTGTTTTTCTAATGTTGGCACATGAAAATGAGTTGTGCTGTTGCACAAACAAATCCTAAGAGCACAAGAGGTTCCAACAGGAAATCTAAACAAAACCAGTGTTTTATATTCTGATCACATGTGCCAACGGTATTTGGGCAACATCCTCGTCTATTTGCCTAATCCTTCTCTGTTCCCTAATTGAAATAATCTATGTTTATATTTAACTAGAATCACTGGTTTATTCCTTAAACTATGATTTAGATATGTATTCTACATACTTAATATTGTTTAATAATTATAGCCTTCCACTGTATTAGTTGTTTTGTATTTAGGCAACAAGTGGATGTTTTTATTTAAAAACTATGTGTATATATATATGTAATATAATATATTCTTAAAAGATATATATGTGATTCATCAATATTATTGTCACAGATGGGAGTGGTGATGTGATATATAAACCATATTTGATGTTAAAGTCGTTTGTCTGACATTGTCAGCATTTCAATCACTACACAGAAACTAATTTTTCTCTTGCCGTTTTTCTATGCTCCATAATGGAGTGTGGTTTTAGCTGAGTGATGGTACCTTAGTGATTATTTCTCTATTAGGACCTTCTGTGTGTCTGGATATGTCATTGTGTGTCTGGATATGTTAGTGTGTGTCTGGGCATGTCAGTGTGTGTGTGTGTGTCTTGTTGCATGTTGATGTGTGCCTGGCGTGTGTCTAGATTTGTCTGTGTGTGTATATCTGGATTTGTTAGTGTGTGTGTGTAAGTGTGAGTGTCTGTGTGCACATGTTTAAGTATGAGTGTTTGGTTGTATTATTGTGTGTGTCTTGGTTTGTTAATGTGAGTAGTTATGTTAGTGAGAGTGTCTGAGTATGTTAGTGTGAGTTTCTGTATACTTTAGAGAGGGTGTCTGGACGTGTGTTTAGTTTGAGTGTCTGAGTATGTTAGTGTGTGACTTCTGTGTTACCTACCCTCCCTGGTGACTATCCAGTTGTGATTTCTCTTGAAATCCAATACAAGTATGAACTGGTACACTTTGAGAATAGATGCTTCAGTAGACCTAGTAAATTAGAAAACAAAGTCATTTCCGGAACATAAAATTCTCAATTGTAAAAAAAAAATCTAAAACTACAAAACAGAAATATATGATTATTCTGGGAGCCTTTTTGATATAAATTGGCGTTCCCTTTGCATCTGTTTTTTTATTCGTTTTAAAAGCTGGTATAGTCTACAAACTCCCTCATGTTACTGATGAAAGCAGAATGTCCATGCTCTCAACAGCTTATGATATTCACTTAGCCTTATATAAATTTGCACAGCACACTAATACTACACAGAACACACAGGTCACGTTCCAATGCCTATTGTTTGGGAAAACACAAAAAAGCTCTAGTATTTTTAAACTGCAGACATTTTTTAAATCTGTCTCCTTCATGGTTGAGATAGCCACAAAAGTCTTGTTATGGTTCATGCTATGAATAGTTTGTAAGATTTAGAGTTTGTTTTGCATAAATCTAGATACTGTGTAGACTTTTTTGTCATTTACATACTTAAATATTTATACACTACTTTATTTATGTCTACTTATTCAAAATAGCATTGCTTACATGGAAATACATTTGCACAAGCTATTGTGCTGAGCCATTAAAGTTAATGTATACTATATATTGTGACAAAACCTATTTTATCTGAGGGCCACTAAGCTACTTTTTGGATCTTAAAGCATGGTCCTCCAGGGCAATAAGGCTCAAGAACATCAATATTCTTGGGAACTGTTGACAGATAAATATAACAACAAATTCTCCAAAATCATAATATAAAGCCTAGCACCCAGTTTGAGTCATCTCCACAATACCTCAAACAGCTCATGGATCTTCTTTCAGGTCCTCTCTTTGCCTTAGGAGCATAAGATAACTTTCTCTCCACTCAACAGTCTGTCTGATTGTGAGGTTTCAGAAAATTTACATGCCCACTTCCTGCACTTGTCTTTACACCTAATATGAAACGATGCTACAACAATGCTACAGAATCTGCCTGTGGCAGGGCTGAACTGGGGAAGAGTAATTAGCCTTTAAGACCAGTGTCCATATGATGAGCAGTTGCATACACATGGCTGCATGTTCCATTCTTAATCAGGTGCAGCATATGGCCAATTGTATCCATCTGCCCACCGCAGACATCATAGCCAACAGCCCACTGGGCATTTATCTGCAGGGCTGGTGTTAGTGCCAAGCAAGTCAGGCATCTGTTTGGGGTGAGACATAGCAAGACTGGTATGAGATGAAATTTGATCTAAGGCCGCTCCTGTTTGCACAGTGAGCCAGATGTAATGCCCTATTCCGTATTATACAAAAAATAAAAACTGCAAGATTAAGACTACTTCAAACACATCTGAGATTTGTAAAAATGTAAAACATGGTTGAGATACACTGAACCTTTTTTAATGTGATCTTTGTATTCCGAATAATTGTGGCATTGTGTTAGTTTATCTGATTAGCTGTTTGGGAACCTGTGTGTGTGTTTTGTTAACAAATAGTTTGAGGGTATCTGAACACTATAACATAGTTAAATATACTAGAACACACTTTGGACCATGGATATCACAGCATTAATTTCTTCTCTTGTAGATTGAAATGCTAACAGCCAAATTGAGTGCGTTAAATGGTATTGCTGAATATCTAAATTAATTTTAGCCTGAAATTATATGGATTTTTTATGATCTGTGATTGTACCGTATTTAAGGCTTTTGGACAGTTCTGAATATCCTTAGTAAATAGCCAACAGCATTAGTATTAGAAAGGTCGCCTTAAGTGCCACATGTCTTTACTCTAGTATGACCTCAAATTACATCTCTAGAAATTAGAAAATTTGAGAGTAAGCCTCTCAGTAGCTGGCTTTCTATGTAATTGACAAAGTCTTGTGCTTGCTGCAAACAGGTATGGAATTTTAGCTGCACTACCTGTTCAGCCTTTCAGGAAAGTGTTAACATAGAAATATCTCAAATTGCGATTTAAGATATTTACACTTCAAAAGAAAACATAGAACAAAAGACTTCCTTCCCACACCTTGTTATGTCTGGTCGCCCATGCCAGGACTTTGATCAAGCACCAATGTTTATCTACCGAGGGAGATACTGTGGGTGGTGTGTGGGGGATGCCACTCCTTTCTCATTCATGAAAATATTGGCTGGCTCTCAAAGGTTGTTCAGAAATTAGACTAAAATTTGGTTTACTAAAGTAGGCCTCCTGAAAATTGCACTCAAAGATAATAATTTGCTTTTGTTGCATATTAATCATCTATTAAAATACATACTTCCCAGGTGTCCCTCATTTGAAGGGACAGATCCTCATTGGGAATCAAATCCATGCTCCCCTTTTATACAATCACGTCTCCCTTTTTATAGAAGCTTGGAATGTTTGGTAGATATGAATCTATCAACATTTTACAGTCCTAAAAGTCCCAGTAACGTGTGTTTAATGTGAGAAGACATGCATATAAATTTGTGTTATTTTGTTTTTGTTCTGAATAACTTACTCATATACACAAGTGAAATTATACATAATGAAACTACCCTCACTGGCCACTTTATTAGGTACACCTTGCTAAACCGGGTTGGACCCCCCTTTGCCATCAGAACAGCCTTCATTCTTCATGGCATTCTTTCTTCCAGGTGCTGGAAACATTCCTCAGAGATTTTGGTCCATATGGACATGATGGCATCACGCAGTTGCTGCAGATTTGTCGGCTCCACATCCATGATGCTACTCTCCCGCTCCAACACACTAAGGGTCCCAAAGTGTGCCAAGAAAATGTCCCCCATACCATTAAACCACTATCACCAGCCAGAAACCATTGATACAGGGCAGGATGGATCCATGTTTTCATGTTGTTTATGCCAAAGTCTAACCCTGCCATCTGAATATCACAGCTGGAATCTAGACTCATCAGAACAGGCAACATTCTTCCAGTCTTCCATTGTCCAATTTTGGTGAGCTTGTGCAAATTTCAGCCTCAGTTTCCTGTTCTTAGATGACAAGAGTGCCACCCGGTGAGGTCTTCTGCTGCCCATCTGCTTCAAGGTTCGATGTGTTGTGCATTCAGAGATGGTATTCTGCATACCTTTCTGTTATCTCGAACCAGTCTGCCCATTCTCCTCTGACATCAACAAGGCATTTTTGTCCACACCACTGCCCCTCACTAGATATTTTCTCATTTTCAGACCATTCTCTGTAAACCCTAGAGATGTTTGTGCGTGAAAATCCCAGTAGATCAGCAGTTGCTGAAATACTCAGACCAGCCCGGCTGGCACCAACAACCATGCCACGTTCAAAGTCACTTAAATCCCCTTTCTTCCCCATTCTGATGCTCGGTTTGAACTTCAGCAAATGCATTGAGTTGCTGCCATGTAATTGGCTGATTAGCTATTTGTGTTAACAAGCAATTGTACCTTATATAGTAGCCAGTGAGTGTATTTCTCTGCAGTATGTGCTTTGAAAATGAATATTCAGCATATAGTCACTGTGTGACTTCAGATTGCATTTAAAAAAAACTCCTTAGGTAATGTAACTATTGTTAACATCATTGTTTCATCATTCTAATCTAAGTTAATCATTTTATTACTTGAAATGGAAGTTGTCTGAATAGTTTTATAAAAACTATTTTCTCTTACAAATAGGTTGGTTTATAGTGGAATAAGTTTTACACTAGCAAAGTATAAAAATGCATCTGAACTTTTCAGTAAAGTACTCCTTAGATCCTTCAAATATCAATTCCAGGATATTTTAAGCGCATGAACTTTGCATGATATAAAAATTCTTGATGGAAAGAAAACTTCTCTAATGGGTCACAAAGAAAAGCTTCCTCTCTGCATCTTATATATTAAACCGTTTCACTCCACTTGACCATTTGGCTTTAAGCAGATGGATTTCTATTTATGTCACTTATCATTGGCTCCCTGATACATACACACGAATATATATATATTCATGTATAAGATTGCACTTATTTGAAATTCTGGTAGGATAATATTTGATTTAATAATACCCTAAAAGTTGTTTAAAAAAGATGATAATTTCAATATTTTAGACCTTTATTGATACATATCCAAAGAATTCGTATAATATTAACAGAATGTGGCCCTTGCCCAGTCTTGGTGTCTTAGGTTTTAATGTTGCCCAAGAAACAGGATTGTAAGGACCCATGGGAGATTCTGGTGTTGTTAGTGTCAGTCCATAACTGCGAGATCCAAGTTCAAGCCTGGTCCAATGGGACAGTTGCAGAGGCAGATCCAGATGACAAGCATGCATGGTACACCAAAGTAAAGGACAGGCAAGCATAAAAAAACCAAAGATACAAAAGACACAAACAGGCTAGCTCTAGGACCTAACACTAATGCAACAAGTAAACATGTGAAGATTAAGTTGATCCTATGGCCATAAGGTGGAAGCATGTCACTACTTCACAGTACATCACATCAGCAACTGTGATAGTTGCCTATGGAGAAATCGGTAGTTTTGGGTGTCGGGTGCAGAGGAGATCACAGATTTCACTCTTACCGACCCAACATTAAAGGAGCGCAAAGTCTGATCTCTGCTTCAGTGTTCCCTACTGCTGTAAACCGGAGACTAATGCTGAGCACCCAGATATTATGTCAGATCCCAGCACTAAAGCCACGTGCACCATCAGGGACACTAAACCAGAGGTTTAAAGAAACCTCATGCTTCCACCACAGGATTTAAAGGAGAAAAAAGGAGAGATAGCAAGTAAGATATGGGGAAAAGGGGGGCAAATGAGAGCAAAAACAAAGCGGAAAGATAAACAGAAAGGAAGCGATAATGAGATAGAAGAGAGATGGATAGAAAGGGGGAAGATAAGAGAGATAGTGACAAACAAAGAAAAGGGATAAAGAATAGGGGAAGGGTAATGAGGAAGTAGAGAGAGACTGTGTGTGTATTT
This sequence comes from Spea multiplicata, assembly GCA_009364415.1. NCBI lineage: Eukaryota > Metazoa > Chordata > Amphibia > Anura > Pelobatidae > Spea > Spea multiplicata. The sequence continues at coordinate 10,874 of VKOC01031249.1, forward strand.
TGATGTGTTAGGACAGTGTGTCTAAGGGCCAGTAAGCACCTGGCTGCAAGGTCAAGTGGGAGCTAGTATGTTTGTGTGTAAGTGCATGCGTGGATTGGCATACATTTGTAAGGGCATTGTAGATGTGTGTATTTTGACAGTCTATCCATAATGTTTTGGGACTAGAATGAGTCGCATGTTTAACTCAGGAGCACTCTGTAGGATTGTTTTAAATAAAAACAGTTGCAGTTGCCAATGACATGTGACAGCGCGACCTGCTCCATATCAGACCGAACAGAGCAAGTTACTTGGTCGCTGTCACATGTTACTGGCAACTGTATCCTAAACTTGAATGTGCACATTGAAGCAGTCAAAGTTTCTTATATGTAGTCTTTCAAGCTCACACTGTTGTAAAAGGGACAGTTTTATAACTGTGGGTACTGTCAGAAACACCTTCTTCTTTTGGAACTCCCTTTGTCACTCTCCCCAGGTTGTTTGCTCCTCTCTGGGTAAAATAACTGTCTGCTATCACTGGTGGAGTCACTCATACACCCAGAAAAAAATAGTACATAGTCCTTTGTATAATCTGAGATCCAGGATAGCTAGCTTTATGCCTATTGCACGCGGGGGTAAATTTCCTCACCATAATAACTTCTACTACTTCTGTTAGAATCCTGTTCCACCACCATCTTAATAAAGTAGCATTTCATTACATCGAAGTATAGAAATACTATGCTGCAAACACATTAGGCACTCAGATCACAAACAAACTTATTAGTACTCACAATTCTGAACAACTACTAGCCTATCAAATAATAATAATAATAACAAAAATAAATTACTCTGAATGTGTGATTGTTTTGTTAGCTATTGCTACATTAAAAGTATAATTTAAGTTATTTGAATAGCGTGCACAAAAAGATTAATGAATAGAGTTTAATTGAATGAGAGCATTTTGTTCCTTGCAGAACAATAGCATGTTCTAAGTGTTTATGATGTACTGAGATATAAAATTGTGTAAATTGCATTAATCCTGGATTAATAATACTCCTTTTCTTAAGGAAATGTGCGCAGTTGGAAAATATGGCATCTTCTTTCCTTATATAGTAAAATAAAACTCTCCAATACACTCGCCATGAAGCTTAAAAACCAAGAAAACCAAGATAGCAAATTTTGTTGATCTATCGATTTTTATAATACATTTATGTTATATTTGTTAAATGTAGCCTCACTAGGGAGGCTACACTATAGTATATAAAGGAGCGACAGCACAAGGGTTAAAAGTTCTTTATTTTGTGAACGTTTCTAAGAACTCATTGTATTCTGTACTATGTGAAGTGTGGCCTGCAATGTCTTGTAAATCCAGGCTTAATAAATAGGTTAGGAAGGATTGTACTTCTCCAAATAAAAGGTATCAAGTTGTCTGCACACAATGTGTCAAAGAGTGATATTGTTGCTCTTTGTACCAATTTATGTACTAAAGCTTAGCAGCCGCTTATTCAGCTCTGAATAACCTGTATTTTCTCTTTTCCATGGAGGTTAAACAGGTGGGCTCTGGAAGTAGTATTTATGAAATAGTATTTACAGCATGCAAGGTATAACATTTTGTTGTTTTCTAGATCGGGGTTAAGAAAGTGAATCCTGTGAGTGACTTCTAAATTGTTTCAAAATGTTGTTCCAACAATGAACTGCTTAATTTAATACTTTTGGAACTCAATGCAGCATTTGTTTCCGAGAATGGCTATAAAACGGAATGGTTTGCAAGATAAAAATATCATGAATGACTAAAGACTCTCAACATGTATAGCTTGGAAGAAAGACGATAGAGGGATGATGCAATAGAAACATTTAATTATCTTAATTCATTTTATAAAAATCATGGGAAAATATTTAAAAGTAGGAGAAATTATAGAACAAGAGACCCTAATCTAAAACTGGAAGGTCAGAAGTTAATTGCAATTGTTTGGCAACCAGGTAGACTCCTTTGATGGTGTGTACATCTTAGAGTGTTGTGCGTTAGTGTTTCTATTAATTGGGTAGGGGTCAAAGGAAGACCTGGAGTTACTTGCCTCCCCGGGCCAGAAGGCGCAACCCTGTTGAGTCACAAAAAAAGTGACACAAGGGTATAATAATCATGCCAGTTATATTACCGTATTTAGATTTAAATAGTGACCCACTAAGATTGAAATAGGAATGGATGCCTTGCGTACTCAATGAACATATTGCTTCATTTATCCATTGTGAGTGCTGCTGACCCGTCAGTTTTTAATTTTTTTTTAGAAATGGATTACAACTCCAATCACCCTCAGCCAAGCTGATTATAATGATGATAGATGTTGTAACCAACAAAAGCAGTTTTACCAAAAAGCTGGCACACTTGTGAAAATGTCTATTTTTTATTTAAACTGTGTTTGTGTAGTGTATTATCATTTAACCCTTTATCATTTATCATTTAACCCTTTATTTTCTGTGTGCCTATCTATCTATCTAGCTTTATTCTGTGTGCTGTTGCACAGTGAAATGTTGCCTGCCCCGTAGATTCAAAAACTATACAAAAACCTATGCATGTGGGGTATTTCTGTAACCCGGAGATGCAACTGAATACATTTATGTGGATTTCTCTGCACTTCCATGCAATCTGTGAAAACAATATGGGAAATTTCCTGAAAAGGGCAAATACATCTCATTACAGCTCCCCTTTGCCAGAGATTGGTGACCAACTGGTTGCAGGATAAGTGTCCAAATACTCATAGCAAAATACCATAGTTATTTTTAAATTGTAGACACTTACATTAATATATTTTGTGGTATTTTGGTAAATTGAACTGTTTTAGAAACGGAACAATATTTGAAAAAAGTGATTTATACTAACTGTTGGATATACATCTTAAAATGACGTCATAAGAAAGCTCTATCTGTCCTTAAAAAAAAACCAATATATATTTGTGTGGGTGCACGGAAACGTAAATATTAGAATCATGGTTAAGGAAAAGTAGTGTAAAAATGCTAAGAATGCCTCAGGTTTTTGGCCATAAAACACCCTTAGAAGAAGGGGTTCAACATGCATGAGATATTAATATGGCCACAGTTAATCTAAGACACGAACCAAGACAGATTAAGGTTTGAGACTTTACAGTAGAAATAATGGGCATTTTAGATGGGCCAAATGTTTCTTGTATGCTATCAAGTCCTCGAATCCTTGACATTTATTAATGGACAAAAGCATGTCAAAGTCCCATAAATATAAAATATCATGTCAAAGATTTGAATTATTAAACGAATAGCTTGCTCTCAGAAGAGATCTGCAGCTTGATCAAATTATATGACGTTAATTCCACATTGGTTTTAAGTCAATAAATTTGCTGAAACTCTCAACGCAGTGCATCACCAAAGATGTTGATCATTATAATAAACCCATGATTCATATTTTTAATAGCAATATATTCAATTATTAGTATGTAAGGCTTTTCGGTAAGGAAAAACTGTTTGCAATGAGGACACCATATGATTTAATTAATATCAATAAATTAAATAATATTTGACAAGTCAAAAAATTAGAAAGCAGAGATATATAATTATCTAAAACCATTGTGCAGTATTTTAAGGCCACAATAGATGTGTTATAAAAATCATAGTTTTAAAGAAAAGTTTATTATTTATGTATTCCTTTTATTAATTATGTATTAATTTTTGTATTCTCTGTAGTAGAGCTATCTTTCTTTTTGCACTTATAGAACTGATTTTCTTGGTGTCATCCTGCTCTATATGATAAGTATATATGAGGAATGAATTCACCCAACTCAAGTAAATGGCTTTCAGTGCCCACATCGTGTAAATACATTTCTATACTTGTGGCCTTGATATTGATTGATGTTTTATGCTTCATTTAGTAATGTTTTCCCTTATTCAAATTTTCTCTAATAAGAGAAACTTCATGTGCTGGATACTGAGGGTTATTTTGATTAGCTTGCCATACGCTTGTGTGATTTTCACTGTGATTACATTGCAATATGTAAACGAGAGTG
>VKOC01031253.1:0-11643 GCA_009364415.1 Spea multiplicata
GCAGGACTCCTGAAAGGTAAGTGAACTTCAAAGAGGGAGAGGGTAGATAGTTAGGAGGGGTAGATAAGGAGAAGGGAGTGAGACAGGGATAGGGGGTAGATAGGGCAATCATACTCCTATCATGCCAAGTCTGCAAGTACATCCTGGAATCTGGGTATGCCTGGGCATGATAGGAATGTGATTGCTGTTAAATAGGACATAACAATTAAATAACAATATATTATATATATATATTATATTTGTTATTTAATTGTTTTGTCCTATTTTGGTGTTTACTACATAAAAGTGTTAGATTTTTATGGTGGGTGGGGGGGTCATATTTGGTTTTGGCCAGGTAAATGCTGCACTTTCTGTCTCAGTCCAGAATTCGTTTCGGTGCATCCCTACTACTAAGCCAGACAATGAAGTGGTAGGCCTACACCACATCAATGTTTGGTGTAGTATATAGTGATTGGAGTTTTGTTACAAGTTTTGATTCCTTTCTTTTTTTGGGATGGGGGGGGCGCCAGAGGAGTAGTCCGCACAGGGCGCCAGAACACCTAAGGCCGGCTCTGAATACCTCCAACATGGAAACAAGGTCAAGCAACTCAATTAAATGGCAGCAGGTACTCTGGACTGATGAGTCAAACTTTGAAATATTTGTCTGTAGCAAAAGGTAGTTTGTTCACCGAAGGGCTTGATAGGGGTATAAGAATGAGCACTTGCAGGTAGCAGTGAATCAAGGTGCAATTCCTTGCAAGTTTGGTTCTGCATTTATGCAAATGGAGTTTGTAGAATTAATGGTCTCCTTAATGCTGAGAAGTACAGGCAGATACTTTTGCATCATGCAATACCATCTGATTGGCCCCACATTTATGCTGCACCATAACAACAACCCCAAACACACAGCCAAAGTCATTAAGAACTATCTTCAGTGTAAAGAAAAACAAAGCATCCTGGGAGTGATGGTGTGGCTCCCACAGAGCCCTTATCTTAACTTCATTGAATTTGTCTGGGATTACATGAAGAGAGAGAAAGAACTGAGGCTGAAACTGTGATTAGTTCTCCAAGATGTTTGGAACAAGATGTTTGTGCAAGTGTACCTAGAAGAACTGATGCTGTTTTGAAGGGTGGTCACACCAAATATTGCATTGATTTAGATTTTTCTTTTGTTCATTCACTTTGGATTTTGTTAATATATATATCACACATTTATATATAATTACTAAAACAATCAATTAACCACATTTAATTGATATTTGGGTTAAACTTCACGAGACTGCACTGCCAGCCCTGTTGAATCTAACCATCAATTAAATAAAATGAAGTAGGCTAAAAGGTCTCAAAAAGGAGCACTTGATGCCGCGCTCTAAAGAAATTCAAGAACAGATGAAAAACAAAGTAATTGACATCCGTCAGTCTGGAAAGGGTTACAAAGCCTGGAAGCTCTGGGCATCCAGCGAACCATGGTGAGAGCCATTTGTCACACGCTCCCGGCACTTCCTGACCTTCCTTTGTCCTATGATTTGGCTGTGTTTGCTTCATTCGGTGTATGACCCGGACCATCTGACTACCCGCTCTGGTATTTGACCCATTCCTCAGCTGACTAGCCACTCTGTGTATGACCTCTGGCTCATCTGACCCTGTGCTCTGGTTTTTAATCCCGGCTTATCCGCTTGCTATTTTTGTTTGAATACTTATTTAGCGATTCGTGCCTATCACCTGATTATCTCTAGTGTGTTTTTCCCTCCTGATTTTTGGGTTCTCTCCTGTCATACTCGAGGACTATCTTCCTATTATATATCTACCTATTCTGGAGCCTCCTCATTGTTGGGATCATTGAATACCTAGGGAGCGTTACTAGGGGTTTCCTCATGTACTGGGAGAAGAACTTCTGCGGTGAGTGCTCCAGTCAATGGTAGGCGTGACACAATTATCAACAATGGTTCTCACCATGGAACAGTGGTGAACCTTCCAGGAGTTGCCAGCCTACTAAAATTCCCCCAAGACCACATCGACGACTCATCCAGTAGGTCATAAAAGAACACACACTAACATGTAAAATACTGCAGGCCTTACTTGCCTCAGTTAAGGTCAGTCAGTGTTCATGATTCCACAATAAGAAAGAGAGTGTGAAAAAATGGCATCCGTGGGAGAGTTGCAATGCCAACAAACAAACACGGTAGTGGTAGAGTGGTGCTCTGTGGCTGCTTTGCTGCTTCAGGACCTGAGTGACTTGCCATAATTGATTGAGCCATGAATTCTACTCTCTACCACCTGAAGGAGAATGTCCGGCCATCAGTTTGTGACCTAAAGCTCAAACGCAGTTGGGTTATGCAGCAGGACAATTATCTGAAGCATAGAAGCAAGTCCACCTCTAAATGGCTCAAAAGAAACAAGAAGGGTTTAGAGTGGCCAAGTTGAACTGCTGACTGTAGCATGACCTTAGAAAGACGGTTCATGCTCGAAAACTCTCCAATATGGCTGAATTAAAACAATTCTGCTAAGGAGAGCCACATTCCTGCACAGCGATATAAAAGACTCATCGTCAGTTATCGCAAATGGTTGATTGCAGATGTTGCCCCCAAGGCGGCATAACCGTTTATTAAGTTTATGGGGGCATTTTATATTAAGATTAGTTGGATGATCTGAAACATTTAAATGTGAAAAATAAGAAGAAATCAGGAAGAGGGCAAATACTTTTTCATAGCGCTGTATATATATATATATATAAATATATATATATATATATATACCGTATTTGCTCGATTTTAAGACGAGTTTTTTTCCAGAGGAAATGCTGTGAAAAATACTCCTCGTCTTATCAGGGGTAGTCTTATAATCAGACCTCAACTAGGTCTGACTATGAGACTAAGATCCAGATCCCCCGCAGGGATGCAGGGGACCTGGATCCTCCCGTTCCCCCCCCCCTCACTTACTGGTTACTTCTGAGTCCCCGGTGCTTAGTCCGGGCCAGCGTGTAGAGCTCTACACGATTCGCGTAGACAACTTCCGCTGCAGCCGGGAGGAGGTGCGGTTAGCAGCGGGGGTTGTCTGCGTCCATCGTGCAGACCTTCCCCGGCTGTCAGAGGTCAGAGTTCCCCGTGATCTCACCTTTGCGATGAGTCAGTGAAATTTCTTCCAGTCTAGTCATTAACAACAGCACAAAAACTGTGCGGCGTAGAATGTGTTTCCATGGCCAAGCAGCCGCATGCAAGCCTCACATCACCAGTCTGATGGGCGAGTGTGAGTTAGACAGATGCAGAGAGAATATAACCTGCCTGACTGCATTGTGCCAACTGTAGGGTACAAAAAGACATGGTTGGATGTGGTTGGTGTGGAAGAACTTGACGTTCCTGCACAGAGCGCTGACCTCAACTGTATCGAACACCTTTGGGCTGAACAGGAACAGAGATTACAAGCCAGGCCTTCTTGTCCAACATAAGTGCCAGACCTCACAAATGCTGTACTGGGTGAATGGGCAAATGGAAAGATTGGTAACTGTTTCCAAAGTTACATCTGAAAAAACCCAGGACTTCTGGAACCTTGTTCTTTGGACAGACAAGACCAAAGTGGAAATGTTTGTCAATAACAGCGCCACGTTTGGTGCTCAGCACAAAACACCTCATACCAACCTCATACCAACTATCAAGGAGGTAGAGGGGTGATGATTTGGGCTTGTTTTGCAGCCACAGGAACTGGGATCTGGGAACCTTGCAGTCATTGAGTCAACCATGAACTCCTCTGTACACCAAAGTACACATCAAACACATCAGCAAATCTATAACAGAATGGCTGAAAAATAAAAGAATCAAGGTTGCAATGACCCAGTCAATGTCCAGACCTCAACCTGATTAAAAATGCCCTCAAACCTCACTGAGCTAAAGCAACAGTGTAAAGAAGTGTGGGCCAAATTTCCTCCACAAAGATGATAAAATCATGCAGAAAATGATTACTTCAAGTCATTGTTGCTAAAGGTGGTTCTACAAGCTATTAAATCATAAGGTGTACATAGTTTGTCACACATGGCTTCTCTATTTTGGCTTTATTCTGTTCAATAAATCTTGATATGGTGTAATATATCATGTGTTGTTCATCTGAGGTTGTATTTACCTAACTTTTAGGTCTGGTAAGGAACACATGAAGGTTATGTCCTGATATGTAATATAGAATTCAAAGAGCGTGTACTTTCTGTTTTACTCTACTGTCACTATATAAACAATATATATATATATATATTATATATATATATATCATGGTGGATTTGGATTGTGTTTTAAAAAATATTTTGTGGGTTTCCATCCAGTGAGCAACACTCTGTGCTCATTCCTGTTGCTTATTCCTCTGCCTTGAAAATGTATGAATTCAGTGATCATTAAGAATGTGAACTGAATACAGTGTCGCAAGTCATGTCTTCCGTGGTGTCTGAATCATAATTTAGGCTGAGTAGTGACCTGTGGTTGTACATTATTTAATTACCCATATGTCTGTTCTGTGTCAGAGCTTCTTCTCAATTTCATTAATTTGTGACAAACTAAAAATGACAGAAAGCATTCCAGGCATGATAGATCATACAAATTACTCCACAGAGTGAATTAAAACATATCTTTGTAAATAACTCATCTTGCCTCTTTACAGCAGAGTCAATATTTTAGTCTTTAGGGTTTAAAATGTGTTCATACCAAAAGAAGACAGATTTATTTTCTGTAGCTTAGCTTGTGACGAGCTAAACTACACAATTTAGATCATTTGTCCTGGTTATACACATTATTGATTTCAAATTGCCAACATTTGTCTGTATTTTTTGTGCATTGGCATAGCACACTTACAATTACAGTCATTTCAGCATGCAACTGCGTGGTGAGGTGCGTGGTGAGGTGCACTTATAACGTGCATATCTCCTATTATGTGAAATGGCCCACTTTGCCTCCTCTTGTCATTGCCATCTTTGCACCCACACAGCCTGTCAGTGCCATTTTTGCGACCAAACAACTTTTTCTGTGTCGTCTTTGTCCCTTAAACAACTTATCAGTGTCATCTTGCTGTGGCCAAACAACTTATCTGTGTCATCTTTTTGCCCAAACAGCTTTTCAACACCATATTTGTGCCCAGTTTGTTTGTGCCATCTTTATCCCCAAACAGCTTGTCAGTGCCACGTTTGCACAAAAATAGCTTGTCAGTGCCATCTTTGAGTCCCAAACAGATTGTCAGTGACAACTTTGTCCCCAAACAGCTTGTCAGCGCCATCTTTGCTTCCAACCTGCTTGCCAGACGCATCTTTGTTTTCAGACAGCTTGTTAATTAGATTTTTGTGCCCAAACAGCTTCTCAGCACCATCTTTGTCGGCAAACAGCTTGTTAGTGCCTTTGTTGTGCCCAGATAGGTTTTTAGTGACATATTTGCCCCCCAAACAGTATTACACTGAATGTGTCAGCCCAGCGCTTAAAGAAGACGTCGAGTGAGAGGAACAGAGCCATAATTAGCTCCTTTTGCACCTGAGGCACGAACAGGAAATTGTACCCTGACACTATATTTTAACAGAGGTTAATTTAAGGAAAGTAGATACTTAAATAATGAGTAAATTAATGATATTAGAACGTCAAAGAATTTTAAAAAATAATAATAAAATACATTTCCCCAATCAGTGATTTATTCACATTTGTGCTGGTCGAAGCTTGAACAAGTGCATGAGCTTAATGGGACATTAGTGACAATGGGACACCGGTGTCTCCGCAAAACCGGCACTTAAAGCAGTGAATATAATATTATGCCTCTGCTACCTTCACTAAGGGGGCACTGATGCTGATGAATGGAAATCCAAGCAGACCAGCAACAGCCAGCCAAAGCCCTTCACCAGCCTGTGATCACTCCCACGAGAGCAATCTGCCATATACAGCTTCAGGGACATAGCCATCTGACATGATCCAAAAAAAACACACACATGCAGATTAGTTATAAAAAATAAGCATTTTATTCTTTTTTAATACATACCGTAATTGTTAATTATTACTACACGATCACCGATTTAGGTAGCTGCTTATTTGTTAGTCTCACTGGTCAACGTCAGTGGCCTAAACAAGTTATTGGATAGCTATTCAATTTGTAAAAAAAAATATTTATCAAGAAAAAGGAAAGAATCCAATGTTTAGCATCCATCATGATAGGTGTGAGAAACGGGAAAAGGTAGAAGAAAAAAGCATCAATATCCCGTGTTCCTGTTAGATCTGTGGCTATGGCAGTCTACTTAGAAAGGTAAGTGAGTGTTTTGAGATCTTGCATTCAAGGAATACATAGTTTACGTGTATTTTTATCCCCAGAAGCATAAAGTGCGTAGTCCAGGTTAATCAGTAAAAAAGTTGAAACCAGGGGTGCAATTAGAAACCACAGCGCCCTGGTGCGAAAACACACTTACTGATACTCAGTAAACCCACTAACACACACGTACACATTCATTCTAACACACGCACTCCATCTCACCCCACTTACACATCCATGCTCACACACACACAATTACATATCCATGCTCACACACACACACACACACACACAAAGTACACATCAATTCTCACACACACAATTACACATCCATGCTCACACACACAAAATGACATATCCATGCTCACACAGAAGTACACATCCATTCTCACATACATACATAAACACAAATGTATGGTATCTGCCGGACAAGTTACGGCACCAGGAGTTTAAAATAGAGTCACTCGTACAGACTTTTAAAATCCTAATGCAGCAACTTGTCCGGCAGAGACCACTGGTCTCCCTGTTCTATCAGTTAAATGTCCATACATGCGACTTTATTGGTCGGTCGTACGGACATTTAACTGATAGAGCAGGGAGAACAGTGATATCTGCCGGACAAGTTACGGCACCAGGAGTTGATGGCAGACGAGCCCCCTGCTGGCGACCAATATAGTTACTTATCCGGACATTTAACCTCCTGGCGCCAGAGCTGCTGCGGTACATGTTAACCCCGTAATAACCCCTTATAAAAAAAACGAAGAAAAAGCGAACACGAAGAATGTCCACGAATATTCGCCCAAAGAGAAGACTGGAATGGGCGAATATTCTCAGAATACAAAGGTTTTTTCTTTTGCCGAAGACGAGCACAAAGATGAACACGAAGAGCCCCCTGGTGCCCAAGTCTACTATCGAGTAGTTTCAGCAACCCCCATTGATCGCTTCCTAAGCTCTTTTAAATCTGGCGTCAGCCCCCATAGAGTGTATGGCGGACGTTGGCACCTGGGGAGGAGGCCATACAGGGCTCCTGCTCCCAGTCTCAGAGTTGCTGAAAGCCTCGATATCGAGGCATTACAGCAATACTGTTTAAGGGAAGAAGACAATCTTAGATCGCTTTCTAAGCTTGATTAATGCCATGACGTGCCAGGTATGTCATTGGTCGTTAACTGACTGTTTTTGTGTTATAGTGCACTAGCTATGTATTATTAGTAATTATTTATATACAGTATACTGCCATCATATTCTGCCGCGCTGTACAATAGGTAAACATAACATAAAAAGTAGTGAATAACATAACCATTACAGAAACAAAAGGTGAGGTGGGTCCCGCTCAAACGAGCTTTCGAGGCTATATATGGTTTTTATAGGTAAAACCAACAAAAAATGTAGTCTGTTCTTAATTTTTTTCCACTTTAAGTGAGGAGTTAATTATGACTGAAGCAGTGTTGCTACTAAAGTTAACAGTACAACAGGCAAACATTTCAACGTTTACTTCTGGTGGTAAAATCATTGTGAAGAGCTGCATAGATGATTTCATGCCCCTACACAAAGTACAAGGTGTTTTTGTTTACAACCAGTGTTTTTATAACTGTTTCACATGTAGGCAGGGGTTCACTGGCCTAGGGGGCATATATATATATATATATTATATATATATTTTCATATTCATGTTGAACTCATAACATGGTTAAACAGAAATTTATATATATAAATATAAATTGATATGTATGATATTGATTTATGGATATGGTATCCATATTATATACTTAATGTGCAATTGAAGAGGATACACTTTGACCTAGCAATAACAACACAATTTGCATAATAGTTTAGAAACCCATCCCTGAAGTTAATTATAGTTTGCTTTTCATATCTTTACTCAAATAAATCATAACAATACTGCAACATTACCAGATCAGTACTTTAAAAGACGAGTCACCTTTCCGCAGTGTTCTGCCTTTCTAATTAAGCCTCCTCTTCGTTTGCTATTATCTTGTGAGAAGCTGCTCATTTAATGGAAAGCAGTGGTGTCTTAAGTTTGACCTCTTGCTTGAGTCAGGGTAAGGTCTTAATGTGGGAGGCTTTGTAGACTTGGCAGTGTTTCACTCCTCAGCTGTAACGAGGCACACTTCAACTTTGAAAATGAAACACGTTGGAGAAGTTCATTCAATTGTAGACTTTATAGGGAATACATCATGAAAAAATGTTCTAAGCATGCTGTACCTTTAACTGTCTTGAACGATGACATGTATTAGTACAAACATTTTACGGATATGAAAAGTCTACATGTCTTGGAAACACCCTTCCAAAGAAATTATTTTTTAGTCTGTAAAGTTAATATTAACATATCTTAAATATAAAGATGACATGTTAACATTTAAAAGAACATTCATTCAACCTTTTATTCATGGGTAATGAAATGAACAATGTTTCCATGTTGGTAATATTATGGGTATGGTTTAACAGTCAATTGAAGAGGGTGCGCTACGGCCTAGTAGTAACAATGCAATTTACACATTGGTTTTTGTTTCCAAATTCATTCATACAAGCTACGTAAACCCTTGCTCAGAAATTAATGCACCCCCTCTGTTTAGGTTAAGGGAAGAAGTGGGTATAACCATGAAGAGGGGGGGAGGTTCAAGAGCTCACATTTACTCTTGAAGGCCTGTAATTTTCACCATAGGTACACTTCAACTATGAGAGACAGAATGAGACAACAAAGTCCGTAAATCACATTGTCTGATTTATCGCCCAATCCTCTTCTGGATCATCCAAATGCTCTCTAGCAAACTTCACACGGCCCCGGGCATGTACTGGCTTAAGCAGGGGGACATGTCTGGCACTGCATGATTTCAGTCCCTGCCGGCGTAGTGTATTACTGATGGTAGCCTTTGTCACTTTGGTCCCAGCTCTCTGCAGGTCATTCACTAGGTCCCCCCGTGTGGTTCTGGGATTTTTGCTCACCGTTCTTGTGATCATTTTGACACCACGGGGTGAGATCTTGTGTGGAGCCCCAGATCGAGTGAGATTTTCAGTGGTCCTGTATGTCTTCCATTTTCGAATAATTGCTCCCACAGTTGATTTCTTCACACCAAGCTGCTTGCCTATTGCAGATTCAGTCTTCCCAGCCTGGTGCAGGTCTACAATTTTGTTCCTGGTGTCCTTTGACAGCTCTTTGGTCTTGGCCATAGTGGGGTTTGGAGTGTGACTGTTTGAGGTTGTGGACAGGTGTCTTTTATACTGATAACAAGTTCAAACAGGTGCCATTAATACAGGTAACGAGCGGAGGACAGAGGAGACTCTTAAAGAAGATGTTACAGGTCTGTGCGAGCCAGATATCTTGCTTGTTTGTAGGTGACCAAATACTTATTTTACCAAGGAATTTACCAATGAATTCATTAGAAATCCTACAATGTGATTTCCTGTATCCCCCCCCCCAGTCTGTCTCTTATAGTTGAAGTGTACCTATGGTGACAAATTACAGGCCTCTCTCATCTTTTTAAGTGGGAAAACTTGCACAATTGGTGGCTGACTAAATACTTTTTTGCCCCACTGTATACATGTATTTTGATAATATTTATGGTCTATTTAATTAATGTAAGGTATACTCCAAGGGATATGTTAATTTAAAGTATAAACCAAGTTCAAAATTTGTGTTTTATTAAAATCATAGTAATAGTGGATGCATATCCATTTTACATAAACATGATACATCTGCACAGATAATTTAATTTGTTTCTACATTCTCTTATTTGTATACCAGAAACATCACACACTTCATCTGTGTGTACAGCCTGTAAAACATGCTCTTACTTAGCTAACTGTCTTCTGAATTATTTAGTATTTTATAGCAATTCTTTTAATATCTATGGTCATTCGCTAAAAGCATGTTTTTTTCCCAAATGACCACAGAATACAATAGTACACATGATTTGTAGTCTTGTTTTACTTTTTCTGTGCTCAGTGATTCAAATACACATTTGTACAGTACCGATTTCTTTATCATTAAATATGTATTTGCTTTTAAGAAAAGCCCTTTGTTGCCCTTTTAGCTTTATTTTAGGTGTTTCCTAAGACCATTGCAAAGGAATGGCTAAAAAAATAAATAATGAAAATAATTCAGAATCAACCTAACTTTGGAACAGACATAGAAAAGTATGTGCATGTATATTGTCATTGGATATATTCAGATGAGACTGAAGTATGCTTAACAATGAGAATATAGGTGAATGTACTTCAGAGAGAAAGCACGTTACCTTCAGTAACCTAGTTTGAGATTCATTTTTATTTGATGAAATATAACCTGGAAAAGTTTTACCCGTTCTGCCCATTGTTTATAGAATATCTACGTCAAGCCTTTTAGCATATTTACGTTGCACAGGATTGATCCTCAATTTCCTGCTGTGTATGTCCTCATATTTGAATGTTTACAGTCCCCCTTGTTGGCGCTTGTTGGTTTTTCCTTCAGTTTGTAGTTCTGACATCCCTTTTTGTGAAAAGATTAATAAAGGCCTTAAGGAATATAAAGGCAACTCTCTTCCCGTTACAGAAATCCATTTGGGTCAAATACCCAGTAATATATATGCTCAGTTTGCTCACCCATTTCAATACTGTAACATCCTATAGGATGACTATTTGTGGCTCTTGAAACTGTACTCTTTCATTAAAATATGGTATATAATATTGCACACTGACAACTAGAGGTACTAGTAACTCACCTGTGGCAGCTGCCAATTGCTAAGATTTTGTAATGTCACACTCACATGGCCAGTAACTAGGGTGACCACATGTCCCGGATTGCTGGGCAGCCTCAATCCAGGACAATACATTGTCCCAGAATCAGTGGCGCTGACGGGGGAGCATTGATTGGCGTGGAGGAGAGAAAGGGGCGTCAAGCGCTCACTCGTCGCCCCCTCACTCTACTCTCGAGCTCGGTCACCGTGCGGGCATTGCATGCTGAGCGCCAGAGTGTGACATCATATACCGGCACTTAGCAGCGTGCACTCCGGCAGAGCAGCGAGAAAGAGGCCTTGCGTTCCCACCGTAGGACCTCTACAAAGTAAGTGAACTACAAAGGGGGAGAATGGTAAATAGTGAGAAGGGGAGGAGAGGGGGTAGACAGGAAGATGGGGTAGATAGTGATAAATGGAGGTAGAGGGGGTAGATAGTGAGAAGTGGAGGAGAGGGGGTAGATAGTGAGAAAGGGGGGAGGGGTAGATAGTGAGAAAGGGGTAGTAAGAGTATTCAAATGAATAAAGAGTAAGAATGAGTGAGAGAATGAAATAATTAATCTGTGTATGAATTGTGTGAATGAGCGAGAGAATTAATGAATTTGTGAGAATGCATTAATGAATATGTGTAAATGATTTCTGTGAAATATACCCTTTATACCCTCAGTGCTGAGTTTAC
>VKOC01031257.1:0-16641 GCA_009364415.1 Spea multiplicata
AGACAAGCCCTCTTTCGGGGCACACGGCAGACAAGCCCTCTTTCGGGGCACACGGCAGACAAGCCCTCTTGCGGGGCACACGGCAAGGCAGGTACTGGAACAAGCAAGGCAGGTACTGGAACAAGCAAGGCAGGTACTGGAACAAGCAAGGCAGGTACTGGAACAAGCAAGGCAGGTACTGGAACAAGCAAGGCAGGTACTGGAACAAGCAAGGCAGGTACTGGAACAAGCAAGGTCCAAACAGGTTGTCCACTGACGTTAATGTCAAGGCCCAGACTGCAGGGCTGGGCAGGTTTATATAGGATGACTTCCTCTGGTAATCCACTGCAGCTGGACCTGATAATGACACTGATTGGTAGGGGCGGCCACTAGTGGCTGGAAACAGGAATAAACAAAGTAAAATAGAAATGAGTCCAGCCAGCGCATGGGGAAACGTGACATACCCCCACCGCAAGGAGCAGCCTCCGGATGCACACAGAACATGGAACGGTGGTCTCACCGTCTGCGGTGAGACTTCTTCTTCCTAGCACGTAGTGCTTTCTCATACGTTTCCAGATCTTCACGACAAACGACAATGCCGTTGGAAGTTACTACACGATCTGATGGCAGGGGTTCTGTTGTGCCGAGTTGGGCTAGATAGGCCTCAGCTACTGGATACACAGATGTGATAGTCCCGGTATGTGCTTGTCTTGTCCGACTACCACTCCTGTGAGTGGTAGGAGTGGTGCTTCTGACTGCACAAACAGCCAGAGAGTTGATCTCCATGGATGTGTCCATGACCTCTGCATCAGATGACGCACTGTCCATATAGGACCACTCGGGGGCGTCAGACAAGGTCTGGAGGTCATCTGACATCA
Organism: Spea multiplicata; assembly: GCA_009364415.1. Taxonomy (NCBI): domain Eukaryota; kingdom Metazoa; phylum Chordata; class Amphibia; order Anura; family Pelobatidae; genus Spea; species Spea multiplicata. The sequence goes on from VKOC01031257.1 coordinate 858, forward strand.
CTATGGAGGGCGTAGGAGTCTCAGGTGCTGAGGACTGGTTAACCCCTGCATCACCTGTCTGTGGTCGCGACAGGAAATGCTCCTGTTTTGTGACGTTGCTGGCGTCATATGCAGGTTCCTGGGCATGGGGTTTCTCGTTCTGGGATGCGGACGGCTTGACTGGTCTGTGCGGACAATATGTTATCCTGTGGCCAGTCCCTCCGCAATAAAAGCATAAGTCGTCCTCTTGTCTCCTTTGCTTTTCTTTTCTGGTGAGCGGCTCTCGCTTAAAGCTCTTAGCAGCCTTCTTTCTTTCTGTCTGGGTCTTGGTCTTGGTCTTGGTGTCCACGCAATCAGCTTCTAATATTGACCTTGCTGACTTGCATAGGTGGAGTATACATTCCGCCAACAATTCCAGAACTGCAGGTATCCCCGCGGACTCCTTGTATTGGCCTTGACATTCTGTCATGAACCGGGGGAGCAGGTCTAGGAGGAGCCCAGGTGCAGGGGATATGAGGGGCTCTGTCTGTACCCCACGATGCATGATGGCTTGGGGTCGGTACAGACAGGCGTCGGAAAGAACCACAGACAACAGATCAGGAGATGCAGATTAAGAGTTGTATTAGATACGATGGTACAACAATATATATATATATATATAAGGCAAGTCACTTGACGATAAGCCCACTTGCGGGGCACCACGGCAGATAAGCCCACCTCTGCGGGGCACACGGCAGATAAAGCCCACTTGCGGGAGACACGGAGATAAGCCCACTGCGGGGCACACGGCAGATAAGCCACTTCGCGGGGCCCTACGGCAGATAAGCACTTGCGGGGGCACACGGCAGATAACCCTCTTGCGGAGGCCACACGCAGAATTAAGCCCTCTTGCGGGCACACGGCAGACAAGCCCTCTTGCGGGCACCACGGCAGACAAAGCCCTCTTGCGGGGACACGGCAGCAAGCCTCTGCGGGGCACACGGCAACAAGCCCTTCTTGCGGGGCACACGGCGACAAGCCCTTCTTGCGGGAGCACACGGAAGACAGCCCTCTTGCGGGCACACGAGACAGCCTCTTGCGTGGCACACGGCAGACAAGCCCTCTTGCGGAGGGCACACGGCGACAAAAGCCTCTTTGCGGGCACACGGCAGAACAAGCCTCTTGCGGGGCACACGGCAGACAGCCCTCTTGCGGGGAACAACGGCAGACAAGCCCTCTTCGGGGCACACGGCAGATAAGCCCTCTTGCGGCACACGGCACGTAGGTACTGCGCAACAAGCAAGGGCATGGTACGGAACAGCAAGGCAGGTACTGGAACAAGCAAGGCAGGTACTGGAACAAGCAAGGCAGGTACTGGAACAAGCAAGGTCCAAACAGGTTGTCCACTGACGTTAATGTCAAGGCCCAGACTGCAGGGCTGGGCAGGTTTATATAGGACGTCTTCCTATGGTAATCCACTGCAGCTGGACCTGATAATGAAGCTGATTGGTAGGGGCGGCCACTAGTGGCTGGAAACAGGAATGAACAACATAAAATAGAAATGAGTCCAGCCAGCGCATGGGGAAACGTGACAATACGAAGGGAAACCGGGACAGGAACAGGGACCATCTGGCTTGTCGAGGGTTCAGACATTTTGCGGACTCTATATATTGTAAGTTCTTATGGTCCGTCAGGATCAAGGTTGGAACTTGTACACCCTCCAGAAGATGTTGCCACTCCTCTAAGGCCAAAATGACAGCCAAAAGTTCTTTGTTGCCGATATCATAATTTCTCTCCGCCGGAGAAAATCTTCTAGAAAAATAACCGCATGGGTGTAGTGGACCACTGTAGGAAGCTCGTTGAGAAAGAATCGCCCCCACCCCAGTCTCAGATGCATCTACCTCCAGGACAAAAGGTAGTAGGGGATCCGGATGTCGGAGCACCGGAGCTGTGGTAAACCTCTCCCTTAACTGCTTGAATGCGGAAACAGCGGCCGATGGCCATATCATCGTGTCGGCCCCTCTCTTAGTGAGAGCTGTTAGGGGCGCCGCAATCTTAGAATAGTCTCTGATAAAACGTCTGTAGTAGTTGGCAAACCCCAAAAAGCGTTGTAGCGGTTTCAGACCCACAGGTTGCGGCCAGTCTCTGATAGCACGTACTTTAGCAGGGTCCATCTCAAACCCCTCCGGGGTAATGACGTATCCTAAGAATAACACCTTGGAAACCTCGAACTCGCACTTCTCCAGCTTGGCATAGAGCCCGTGTTGTCGTAAACGGTCTAATACTTGAGCCACTTGTGTGCGATGGGTGGAAAGGTTTGAGGAGTAGATCAAGATATCGTCTAAGTATACTACGACGAACTGTTGCAGAAAATCCCTGAGGCAATCGTTAATGAACTCCTGGAAGACAGCTGGGGCATTGCATAGCCCGAACGGCATAACCGTATACTCGTAATGTCCTGATCGTGTATTAAATGCCGTCTTCCATTCATCGTCCTCGCGAATTCGAACAAGGTTGTAGGCACCCCGCAGATCCAACTTAGTGTAGATAGTAGCTCCGCGCAATCTGTCGAAGAGTTCGGAAATTAATGGAATGGGGTACGTGTTGCGTCTGGTGATTCTGTTCAACCCTCTGTAATCGATGCAGGGGCGAAGCTCCCCATTCTTCTTTTTAACAAAGAAGAACCCCGCTCCAGCAGGTGACATGGAGCGGCGAATAAATCCCCGACGAAGATTCTCCTCAATATATTCCTCCATAGCTTTAGTCTCGGGAACCGAAAGCGGATAGGTCCGACCCCTGGGTGGCATGGTACCAGGGAGTAGATCAATGGGACAGTCATACGGACGATGTGGAGGTAGTCTTTCCGCCTCCTTCTTGTTGAACACGTCCGCAAAACAACGATACTGATCTGGCAGCAAGGAAGTTCCAATGGAACTTAGTGTCACAGGAACAGTCTTTACGGGTGAGAGGCAGTGGTCCATACAAGCGTTGCTCCAGGCCGTAATCTGGTTCGTAAACCAATCAATAGTAGGGTTGTGATTACGCAGCCATGGAAACCCCAAAATGATCGGGACAGAAGGAGAGCTGATGACCAATACCTGGACTGATTCGCTGTGAACCACTCCCACCGAGAGGGTAAGAGGCGATGTGTGAAGAGTGATGTGCTCCTGAAGGAGCGGTCTCCCGTCGATAGCCTCCACAGATAACGGGTTGGGTAAGGGGAGGGCGGGAACCAGAAACCGGTTACAGAATTCAGAGTCAATAAAGTTGCCGGCGGCGCTGGAATCCAGGAAGGCCACGGTATCCACAGAACCCTTAGCCCAGACTATACGAACCGGAACTGTCATACGGGTGATTTTGGTTTCAGGGGATGGTCAAATCACACCTACAGTAGGTCCCCTTAGCCTACCTAGGTGCGAGCGTTTCCCGGCCTCTTAGAATAGTTCCTCAGGAAATGCCCTGAAAGGCCGCAATACAGGCATAGTCCCTCCCTTCTTCTCCTGTTCTTCTCTTGTTCCGTGAGTCTTGCTGCCCCCAGTTACATGGGTTCCTCCGCGGAGTGGGGCATAGTGGATGGGGACAGAATTTGAGAAAACTGACGCACGGTGTCCCTCACTCCTCTCTCCTGTCGTCTCAGTCTCTCTCGTTGACTTTGTCTTTCACGAAGACGCAAATCCACCTGGGAGACGTACTGAATTACCGCATCCAGATCCGTGGGAAGGTCTCTAGCCGCAATCTCATCCTTGAGGGATTCGGACAGTCCATTAAGGAATGCGGCGACTAGTGCCTCGTTGGTCCAGTTGACCTCTGCCATCAGGGTACGGCATTCAATAGAGTACTCCTGAAGAGAACGTGAACCTTGGCGTATGGAGAACAGTGATGCGGATGCCGTGCTCCTCCTCCCAGGAACGTCAAACACCGAGCGTAGAGTTGAGACAAATTCCGAGTAGGACCGAACCGGAGGAGCATTTCTCTCCCACAGTGGAGAGGCCCAAGCCAATGCCTTGTCAGTGAGCAGCGAAATTACATAGCCCACCTTAGCCCGTTCAGTAGGGAAGGCGTAAGGTGAAAGTTCAAAATGGATCTCACACTGATTCAGGAACCCTCTGCATGCTGCAGGCTCGCCACCATAACGTTGAGGAGGAGGTAGATGAGCAGGTACAGAGTGAACAGGTGCAGGCGGGGGTGGATGGACCGCAATTGCCGGAGGACCTTGTAGCGCTGGGTCGGTGCGTTGCAATAATGTCTGGAGAGCTTGGGCAAATTGATCCAGACGGTGATCCATCCCATCCAAACGATCCTCCGTGGAGCTCTGCTGTCCTACCGATGCAGGTCTCATGTTGGCCTTCTGATTCTGTCACGCACAGCGTCAGGTAGAACCTGTAATCAGGTAGAGCAGCGTGTGCAAGTCCAATAGACAGAATACCAGAGTCCAGTATAGAATAGCCAATGAGCAAGCCGAGGTCAGGAAGCCAGAAGTCAGGATCGTAGCAGGGTAAGCCGAGGTCAGGAAGCCAGAAGTCAGGATAGTGGTGAGGGTAGCCAGAGTCAAACGCCAGGAATCAGTATCAGGAACAAGCCGGGTCGGTAACGGGAAATCAAACAGGAACGCGTACTGAGATGACACTATAAGATAGGTACAACCATCAGAAGGCAAAGCTGGAAGGTTTCTGAGGCTCTTAAATAGGAAGGAGGAAGTCCAGACCTCAATTAGTGTTTTCCCGCCATAATTTCAAAATGCTGATACGTCACTTCCGGTCAGCGGCCATCTTGGGATTGGCGAGGTCTCAAATTCTTAAAAAGACCGGTAGTACCGGCTGGCGCCACTAGGTGGCAAGCAGAGCGTGTACACGTGGCAGGTCCGGACCGGGTTCCAGTAGACGGCGGCCGCCGTGAGGAGCTGCGGGGTCCTCCCCGTCCTCGTGGCGGCAGAAGCTGTCTTGCGGAGGAGGGAGGTCTTCCTCTCCTCCGCGGCGGCTGAAGCTGCTGTGGCAGGGCGGGGGGTCTCCCCCTTCTCCGCGGCGGCTGTGGTCGTTGCGGCAAGGCGGGAGGTCGCCCCCTCTTCCGTGGCGGCTGATGCCGCTGCGGTGAAGCCGGCGGTCTCCTTCCTCTCCGCAGCGGCTGAAGATCCGCGGACCCGGAGGCAGCCAGGTACGTAACAATACAGCCATAAAATCATATATACAGCGCTATGAAAAAATATTTGTTCCAGTCATAATTTCTTCAACTTTTTTACTTTTTAATGTTTCAGATCATCCAGCTAGTTTTCAATGATAACTTCTTCGCTCAGCTAATGTTGCTGCAATGTTTCGATATCGAGCCATTAAGCAACACCAAAATATTAATGGGCAACGTTATATGTTATAATTAAAATAATGATATCTAAGGAAAACCCTTCTTGTCCTGAAAACAAATATATAATTTGTGTGGGTATAATAAATGAGAAAGAAGAAAATAAACACCAACTCCACAAAAAATGTTAAAACAGTTATTATCATGGAGGGAACAACATTTTGTCACAAAGGGGTTAATATGTGTAAGTGAACACAAAATGCAGCTTTTGAATTATGATTTCATCAGGGCAGGATCCTGTATGTGGCATCCCCCTTGAAAAAAATAATGTTGGCAAGAATATTTCACAAATAAATAAAAACTGTCAACTGGGGGAAAAATAGAATAGAACAGCATAACCCTTATCACTATACACTGAGAAAGACATTGACATTAGTGCAGCATAACCCCTATCACTATACACTGAGAAAGACATTGATGGTAGTGCAGCATAACCCCTTTCACTATACACTAAGCCAGACATTGTTGTGGTAGGTCTCTGCCCCTTTAGCTGCCTGCCCCTGCCATCCCTGAAACAGCCTGCCTTTACCTCTGAAAAAGCCTGCCTGTGCCACCTCTACCCTGAAACAGCCTGCCTGTGCCACCTCTGTCCTTTTAGCAACCTGCCTGTGCCACATCTGCCCCTCGAGACAATTTGCCTGAGCCACCTCTGCCCTCCCCCAAACAGCCTGCCTGTTCCATTTTTGCCCCCTAAACACTCACTCACCCAGTCACTCTCCCCCACACTCCCTTACCTCTCTTGCAGATTTTACTGGTCTGGAGGCTGAGGCCCGAGCAGACATCTATGCGGACCCAACACAGGCCCGTAGCTTACCACTGTGGTACCCACACACTGTGTGAGGAAACGGTTTTCCCTGGACGGGAAAAGCTGTGGGCCTGTGTTAGGGGGGCCATTGGGCTGCATAGTCATCTGCTTGGCCGGCCCACCGGGAAGCTCACTGACAAGTGGCACCCAGGGCGGACCGCCCTCTCTTAGTTAAGATACTGCATTTCATTTATTGAAGTAAAGTGCTAATTAAAGCCTAAATCACTGTGAAAAAAGTAATAGTCACTCTAAATCTTGTTGGCAGCAACAGCTGCAATCAAACGTTTGCGATAACCACCAATTAATCTTTTTGTGGACAGGGGCGTACCTAGAGTATTTGGCACCTGGGGCGGATCCTGTATTTGGCACCCCCACACACACTTTAACACTACATAGCTTCTATTGTTCGGCAAACATTGACAGGGGTACAGCATAACTGTTATCATTATATACTGAGGCAGACATTGATTGGGGTACAGCATAACTGCTATCATATACTGAGGCAGACATTGACTGTAGTAGAGCATAACTGCTATCACTATATACTGAGGCAAACATTTATAGGGGTACCGCACAACACCTATCACTATATACTGAGACACGCACTGACAGTGGTACAGCATAACACCTATCACTATACATTTAGCCAGACATTGACAATAATGCAGCATAACCCCTATCACTTTATACTAAGTTAAACATTGATGTGGTGTAGGCCTACCACTTCAATGTCTGACTTGGTATATAGTAGGGATGCACCAAAACGAAAAAATAACACTCCCAACCTTTAAAAACAAAAAAGCCCCCACTTTTATTAAAAGTAACACACCAAAATTAGACAAAAAAATCAATAACAATTATATGTAAAGCCTGCAAAAAGGAGATTAAAATGGCTAAACTAGAAAATGAGAAACTTATTGCCAAGGAAAGTGAAGCCAATTCCAATCATTTTTTTAAGTTTATGTAAATAGAGGTAGAGAATGTTGGTCCTTTTATTATCTGAAACTGGAAATTTGGTTAGTGAGGACAGAGAGAAAGCCGACATCTTAAATGCTTTTTTTTCTTCTGTTTATACCAAGGAAGAACCAATTTTTGAGCCCAGGCTTGCCACACTGCCCTCCCAGACATGCCACACTGCCCTCCCCACACATGCCTTATATACCCTATATGCCTTATACCCCCAGATATGTCACTCCGTCCTCCTCAGGTATGCCGTATACCCCCCTGATATGCCATTGTGCCCTCATAGATTTGCAGACTTGTTCACAGACACAATACTTTTATAAATAAATACAGGGTAAGTCTTCACTGCCCCCGGGATTTACATTCCCCTTAGTTTGCCCCCCTTTACCTCTAACTGCACCTTAAGTTAACCTTATTAAATTAATAAAATTAACCCTCAGTCCTCAGCATTAAATTAATCCTGAAGAGAAGACCCATCAACCACAACTGCCCTAAGTTAACCCTAAACACCCATTAACTAATAACTGCCCCTAAGTTAACCCCCACCTCCCCTAACTTTCAGCAGCCCAAATATTAATGTTATACACACAGATGAGTGTCACAGCTATGTCCATGCTAAGAAAATGGGCGGAGCCAATCACCTGATTGGCCCCGCCCCTTTCTTCATCCCTGCAGTCACTGCCGATTGGCCCCGCCCCTTTCCTTCTCCAGCAGTGATTGCAGGGAGGGACTGGAAGAAGGAAGTGGGCAGGCTTATCGGCAGTGACTGCAGGGAGGAACTGTAAGTAGGAACTGCTGCTGTGAGTCACTGAAACGGATTATAAAACGAGGGGGATTTTTCAGAGCATTTCGATAAAGAAATTTGTTGGATTTGTGAAAGACCGGTCTTGTCAAACCAAACTATTAGCATTCTATTAAGAAGTTAGTAAAAATATAGACCTGGGTGTGGCTGTAGATGTGATTTATCTGGACTTTGCTAAGGCATTTGATACGGTTCCACATAAAAGGCTACGCTACAAATGAACAGGAATAGGCTTAGTGGCAAATGTCTGTATGTGGATCAGAAATTGGCTAAAAGATAGAATGCAGAGGGTTGTTGTGAATAGATGTTTCTCAGCCTGTACGCAGGTATTAAGTGGAGTGCCTCAGAGGTCTGTCCTGGGTCCTCTTCTTTTTAATGTCTTTATAAATGATCTCCCAAGCTGCATTGAGAGCCACGTCAGTTTTTGCTGATGACACAAAATTAGGTCGGGTAATTCAGACTAATATTGATGTTTCTTCTTTGCAGGAAGATTTAGACAGAGTTGGGAACTGGGCGTGCAAGTGGCAGATGAGATTCAATATAGAGAAATGCAAAGTTATGCAGTATGGTAAAAATAATAAAAATGCAACCTATTCTTTAAATGGAATATCCTTGAGGTAAACTACCAAAGAGAAGGAATTAGGAATAACAGTTGACAACAGTGCGCAATGCCAGATAGCAGCTGCGAGGGCCAATAAGGTTTTGGCATGCATAAAAAGAGGTATTGATTGAAGGGAGGAGGATATTATCTTGCATCTTTACAGGTCATTGGTAAGAATGCACGGTACAATTCTGGACACCAGTCCTTAAAAAGGACATGGAATTATAAAAAATGCAAAGGAGGGCTACAAAATTAATAAGGGGATGGAGAGATACTAGTTATGAAGAAAGACTAAAAAGGTCACCCTCTGAGACGAAGAAGAGTGCAGGTTTCATAGACGAAATCAAGGACGGAATTCTTTACGGTAAGAGGAATAAAGGTATGGCATTCACTGCCAATGGAGGTGGTGTTATCAAATACACTAGATGCCTCCAAAAGGGGTCTGGATGTTTTTTATTAGAAATGCATGACATACAGGGCTATAAATAGAACAACATTAATATTTTAGAGCTCCTTGATCCAAGGAGAAATCCGATTGCCTCTTGGAGTCAAGAAGGTTTTTTTCCCCTGATGGCAGAATTGGAAGTAGCTTAATTAGGGGTTTTTTTTTTGCCTTCTTTTGGATCAAGGATAGGTAGAAGGGTTGAACTTGATGGACTAAGGTCGTTTTTCAACCTATATATATAATTAACAGCAATCACAATCCTATTTTGCCCAGGCATACCCAGATTCCAGCATGTACTGGCTGATTTAGCGTCATCACACTCCTATGATGCCCAGGTTCTAGCATGTACTGGTTGCCTGGGCATGATAGGAGTGTGATTCCTTTGTGTTTCATTCCTTTGTGTTTCATTCCTTTGTGTTTCATTCCTTTGTTGTCTATGAATTAGGCTTCCAATCTAAGGATGACCTCTTGTTCTCTGTACATTTCTGTTAATTAACAGATTACTGTTATTTTCTTTATATTGGCCCTACAACATAAATCCCCTCTTATACGCCTATTTTCTAGCCTACATAAATGTTTTTTTTTTTCCTCAGGGAGATACTGTTTTAAAGTATATATTGCAGTTATTCCTTTTCCCATAATGCAGAACTTTACAAATGTCTGTATTAAGCCTCATTTGCCCTTTGCCTGCCCAGTCCCCCACTTTGTCTAAATCTACCTGTGTTACCCAACCTGACATTGTAGGGATGGGAGGTGGGTCAATTTTTGTCTCGTTTCCAATTGCGCTATTTGTCTAGTGAGAGAGAGGATGGATTCCAAGTGCATCCTCTTGGCCACAGCCCCAGTCCGATCAGGTGGCCCCTCACAACCGCCTTGTGGGCCTCCCATACAACCGCAGCAGAGACGTCAGGGGTGTTGTTTTCAGCAAAATAATTAGTAATGTGAGAGGATAGGGCTGCTACGGTATAGAGGTTATCCAATAAAGTCCCATCGAGTCTCCAGGTCAACCGGGATCTCGGGAGGTCTGCTAAAGAGAGTCGCATAAAGACGGGGGCATGGTCACTAATGGTGGAACGACCAATCTCCACAGAGCGCAGGAGGGTGAGATGAAAATGAGAGATGAAAAAGGTGTCTAATCTAGAATAGGTGGTTTTAGGGGCCGAAAAATAAGTATTGTCCCTGGAATCAGGGTGAAGTGTCCTCCACGCATCTATGAGTTGGTTCAATTTAAAGTGTTTGAGGACTTTACGAATCATAGAGTATGGGATGTGAGACCTACCCGAAGACGTGTCTACCTTCGGATCGAAAACCATATTGAAGTCCCCACCGAGAACCGTAATCCCCCTCCTGGAAGTCCGCCATCTTATTGAGCACAAAGATAATATAGCGGCCCTGCAACTTGTTGGGGGCATAGAGATTTGCAAGGGTAATTTTCTGAGAACCTATATAACCTTTCACAAATATACAGCGGCCCTCATCGTCCCTCCATTTATCTAAGTATTGGAAACGGACCGCTTTGTGTATAAGGAATGCTACCCCTCTTTAGTCCTAGAAGAGGGTGAGCTCGAGGAGTAGGAATATTCATTATCCTGTCTGAAGTGGGTCTCCTGAATAAAAGCGACGTGAGAAAGCGGGGTTTATATCGCTGTTCCGGCTTATTCAAGCCCCTGATATTGAGAGTGACCAAGTTTAAATGGTCAGCTGACATAGGAGTGGTCAATATGGCATGGAGGCGGGTAGGCACAAACTCGTGGTAAAAATGTTGTGTGTGTAACACACATAGTTCATGCAAGGACTCATCCCAATGACACAAAGTGCCAGGGACGCGTGAGCTGCGGGACTGCAAAGAGTCCCAAAATCACTGTCTGGCGAAGGACAGGGAGGCTCAGGGGGGGTCAACGCTGGTGGCAAGTCGAGAGCGTTGACAGTAGGAGAAAGGAAACGGAGAAGAAAGAGAGATAGAAACATGAAAGCAACTGCCTCACCGTCCGTGGGAGCAAAAAGATTCCCCAAGAGCATAAAGGATGGAGAAGAGGGTGACATAGTCTCCATCCACAAGGGAGAGAGGATGAGTAAGGGCATGTACGTGAAAGTGAAACGACTAAGGTGTGCGGGGGAGTCGTAGGGCAATCTGAGTCACACATCAGAGTGTAGCTAATACATCCCAAACATCCTACCTATAGGTCGTGTCAAAATAAAAAATAAAATAAAAGTTATAGTGGTAACGGGAAAATAAAAAACTTAGCAAAACAAGGAGTCCACAGCTAAATCATGTTCAGAGGACAATAACTAAACAGAGAGGTATATTTGTGTGGTGCAAAAAAAAAAAAAAAAAAGTGACCCAGTAAGTGACTAGGCAGCCACAGGAGGAACAGTTAGCGCCCCAAACAATATACCCAGCCAAAGTCCTAAGTTCCTATCAGCCGATCCACAGAAGACCCTCCACAAAGAGGCGGTGGAGCATCAAAGTCATCAACGTGCACTGGCAAGTACCCAGGCATGGGCGAGCCAGAGACTGACCGGCGGTGTGTGGCCCCCTGGATAAGGGACAAGGAAGCCAGCCGGGTAAACGGGAAGGAGTTCAGTCCAGTTTGCTGGTAGAGGAGGCTGCACGGCGGGTCCTCTTCCTACGGTTGGTGTGCGGTAACCAAGAGGTCGCCGGGTCAGTGAGAGGCTGCAGAGGTGGAGAAGCCACTTTCCAGTCAGGAACATCAATGTAGGGTAAACTCAGTTCTTCCAAGAAGAATTTCAGCTTGCCTGGTTGCCGTAAAGTGGAGACATCTACATCTTTTCGTGCGATCAGCACAAACGGAAATTCCCACATCCCTTGGGGGAGAGGATGGGGGGCCCACGGTCGGAGAGCGCAATGTGCCCGGTGGAACTGGATGGGAGAGTCGGCAGGTAAGGCAAGTAGCGAGTTGAAAAGAGACTGGAGCGTCGAACGAAGCTTCTCTCTGGGGATCGACTCAGGTTATCGAGGTCTTCCAGTTGTCGGCGTAGTGAGTGGAAAGAGTCTGTATGTGTGCGTAAAGTGGAGGATATGGAGTCAATCCTCTCACATGCTGCCGAGTGACCATTCTCCAGCGTCTCGACGTGGGCCCCAATCTGCTGTAGATCATCTTTGATGGCCAGGAGGTCGGCCCGTATGCCCCGGAGGGCCTGGTCTAAGGAAGAGTCATTCAAGGTTACCAAGTCCGCTTTCGTTGGGAGTGATTGAAGAGCATCCTGCCACGATGTTTCTGCGGTTGATGGGGGAGGGAAACCGGACTCCGACTGGCGAGTCTTGATCATGATGACCGTGGAAAAAAGACCGGACAGACAGACTAACCCCGCTCGGGTAGTCTTCCCCATTGTCGAGTGGAAAGCGAATTTAGCGGAAATAAACACGGACGGCAAGCAGAGCTAGGAGATTAAGCGGCCATCTTCATTGAGTGCTAGCTCCACCCCCTCCTGGATTTCCTTGTGCTCTGTTCTGTACTTCTGATTCCTTGATTCCAGTTCTGCTCTTTGCTTCAGCTCCTGTTTCCTCTACAAGGTGTGCCCCAACCCGTTTGTTATGGGTGTCGCAGTCTACAGGTATGCCTCTCTGCTCTGTGTATAGATTCAATGTTTACTTTCAGCTTTAATTCAGTAGGCAGGGTTTAGCATTAGGACCCACCATATATTGGAGTACTTTGGCATAGTGGTGGGCTAAGCATTCTATGGCCATATGATGTGACGGAATCTCCAATTGTTATCTCATAGTCCTAGGCTAGTTTCTGTATTCATGTTTGTCTGTCTCTTATGTGCCTTTCCCTCTATTCTGTGAATCATCTGAGGATCTCGGTTCCTCTCTCCTCTCCCAATGTCCCAGTTAAGATTTCCTATCCTTGCTTAAAGGAGAAGCGTCTGAGGGTCTTGACTCCTTGCGCCATCCCTTGTGTTCCTTGTTCCCTGTGCTTTGTTGTGTCCTGCACCATGTATGTATTGTTCGGTTATGTTACTTGCTCGCTCTGTCCCCCTTGCTTGCTCTGTCCCCCTTGCTTGCTATGTTCTGCAGTTACTCTGCTTAGCTTCCATACACCCAGCCTGCAGCATCCTGCACATGATTCTAGTGCTATGTCTCATGCCTGCTCCAGGGTTCCTGCAGGATATCTCTCAAGTTCTGCTTTGTTCTGGACAAAATCAGCTGCTATGTCATGGTGCTGGTATGTGGCTGCATAAGCCTAGATGCCCACCCAGGAGAGTGTAGTTACCCTGCACCAGGCCCTGTCCAACTCCGGAAAAGAGTTAAAATAAAAATTTGAAATATCCTGGGATGTCTAGTTTTCTAACATATAGTGTTTGATGGGGTAAATTGCATTGACCGGTTTCAAAGATGTCCCAAATGGCACAAGGGGCAGAATAAACAGATTTGGGAAAAAATGGTTTTGAAATGGCAAAACACTACTTGTACTATTTGTTCAATAACTTAAAAAACATTGGGTATTTCTAAACTCAGGACAAATAGTAGAATTTTAATGTTAATATACAAGCTTTGTAACTCACAAGACATTTTTTACTCAGTTTTATTCTGTTTTATTTCAGTCTATGTACTACTGGTATGGTGCGACTCCATATCAATAACTGGTTGGAAGTCAGTTTTTGCTTGCCTCATAAGATACACTGTGTTGGACCAAGTTTCATTCCTCCAGAAGCAATAGAAAGAAGTTTAAAATCTATCAGGTAATTTCACTTGTTGCAAACATACTGGTGACAGTTTCCCCAGCTGGGTATGTAGTAACTGAATAGTAGAATCATTTCCACAGTATTTGAATATATCATGCATGTTTACTACTTATTATTTATTATGTCAGTTTGGGCATGTCTAAGACCAACCCTGCCTTGAATTCAGATGTGCAGAGTTTAATAATTTTATGCAAGCGACAAGCTGATTAGAGAATAAGATATGTTGCTTTTTTACATCGCTAAACAGTAAGGTTGTTAAAAGAAATAAATCCTAATAGATTTTAACTCACAATGCGCATTTGTGGAAAGTGCTCCCATTGATTACGATTATTATTATTATTATTATTATTATCTTTTATTTATATAGCGCCAACAATTTACGCAGTGCTTAATACAATACGTATATTCAACGGGTATGAAAAGATGAGAATTGACAGACTAAGACAAACCGATACATTAGGTGGAGAGAGCCCTGCTCGCAAGGTTACAACTTGGAGCACTTTCCTGCCACTGATCAGCTGCTTTAAGAATAAGTTAGACCAAGATGAAGGAGAGCAGCTGCTGCAGCATGACTGCAGATTTCTGTCAGGAAAGAGCTCTTTACTATGCATTCTTATATAATGGTGATGTCATGGACACTATACCATATTTGCTCGATTATAAGATGAGTTTGTTTCCCCTCATCTTATAATCGGGGGCTGTCTTATGCCCCCCCAAACTTACCGGTGCCTCTGACTCCCCCGTGTGTAGCTGGGGCAGCGTCCATCGCGCAGACCTTCCCCACACCGTGGTCAGGGATCAGAGTTCCCTGCACCGGTGCGGGGAATTCTCTATGACAGTCGGGAAAGGTCTGCGCGATGGACGCAGACAACCCCCGCTGCTAACCGCACCTCCTTCCGGCTGCAGCGGAAGTTGCCTACGCGAATCACGTAGATGTCTACCTGCTGCCTGGACAACACACCGGGAGTCAGAAGCACCGGTAAGATTGGGAGGGGGGGAGTGTTAAATGGGGGGCATAAGGCATTTCTGGAGGCAGATTGCTATATGAAATGCCCCTTAATGCCACTCTGCCTCCAGAAATGCCTTATACATCCCTATATGCCACTCTGCCCCATAATATGCCTTTTACCCCTAAAAGCCAGAGTGGCATATAGGGGTATAAGGCATTTCTGGAGGCAGAGTGGCACATAGGGGGTCAAAAGGCATATCATGGGGTATAAGGCATTTCTGGGGCAGATGTGCATAACTGAGAGGGCAAGTTGGAAAATAAAAGGAAGTAAAAACAAAATATTTTTCTCAATCATAGCTTTTATTAAAAAAATTGTTTACATAGTTTACATAAATTAACATTTACTGGTAAAACTTTTTTCCTATAGGGTTGTCTTATATTCAAGCTTTTTCTTTTTTTTCCTAAATGAATATTCAGATTTTGGGTGTCGTCTTATAATCGAGCAAATACGGTATTAACAAAAAAATATACTATTTGAATAAATAAAACTTAACCTTCATTTCAGAGAAGTAGACACTCAAGGGCTTAATATTGCTATATGAAAATAGATGATGTAGGACTTCGTATGAGCATTAATAGTCTAAGAAGCACATGGATGATAAAAGTTTAAACCCCCCCACTTCCCTTTGATTGGTTTACAGGGGACAGCATCCACGTCATAGAGACTTTAACCATACAAAACAGTCTTGCTACTTCATAGGGAGCACTCAAGAAAATATATTGAGGAATATTAAGACAAGATGTATATGCAGTGAGTGCAGTTTCACATTAAAGGTTACTGTACAAATTGTCAGAAATTGGCTTACGGGTGAATGTATGTATTTTGACTGGAAACTGGCTAAAACACAGAATGCAAAGAATTTTCAAACTGGGCCAAGGTATTAAGTCAAGTACCTCAAGGGTCTGTCCTGGGTCCTCTCCTTTTTTTTATTACCGTATTTGCTCGATTATAAGACGAGGTTTTTTTCAGAAGCAAATGCTCTGAAAAAAAACCCTCGTCTTCTAATCGGGGTCGTCTTCTAATCAGACCTCAAATAGAGGTCTGATTAGGAGACTAAGATCCAGATCCCCCGCACCGCTGCAGGGGACCTGGATCCTCCTGTCCCCCCCCCCATTTAATAACCCCCCACACACACTTACCG
>VKOC01031259.1:0-11088 GCA_009364415.1 Spea multiplicata
AGGGCAGGCAGCAAAACAACGAAGGTCAGGTTCAAGCAGGAGTCAATACCGGAAAGATAAAGCAGGTAACAAATGCTAGTGAAGGCAAAAAGGCAAGGGTGTGGTGCCAAATGAGGGTTTAAATATCCCTCCAACAATACAAATCCTCCTACCCTCCTAATTAGGGGGAGGAGGAAAAATGATAAATGTTACTTTAAGAGTGACATGAATATTCATTAGTTTAGCCATTCGCATGGAGGCGCACGCCCCGTCAAGATCCCTTGAACTCGGCGGGGACGCGCGTCTCGAAGGAGGATGGACCCGGCGGCAGCTCACCGCAACGGAACGAGCAGGGAGCCGAACGCGTGGGCTGCGTCTCGGTGTCCCTGCTGGCGGCAACGTGACAGAGGAGGTAACACTTGTACAGCAAACAGGGGATTCCCCAGTTGAGCATTTTACTTTTTATACAGCCCTTTGGCAGAGAGCAGAGCATACTATCAAGAGATACAATTGGAGGGCTTTTATGGCACCAGAAATTTCAATCTGTCCCTCCATCGCTTTAGTTTTGTTGCTGTATCTACTCCCTTACTCTGAGGGATTAAGTCATAACAAGGATCTAACTGATGGGGAAATTCAGTCCCATACCATGTGGTTGGATCTGTCTGTCTGCCAGGGCCTGTCCCTTTCCCAAGTGATAAGAGACATCAATTTCAATAATGTTTTGTTGAAATTCAAATTCATAGCATTCTGCTTGATATGTCTATCGATTGGTCCAGTACTACCTTTGCTGGTTGCAATGCAAAATCTAGTCTGGTTTTCCTACTAAGGCCTAAGATTGTCGGGGTTCGGGGTGAGGAACCCAGTATGCAGGATACCTCACAGCGGTGAGGGCAGATGGTAACACAGCAAGTCCAGAAATAAATAGCCAAAGCTCAGGATTGGAGAAAACAGCGTAAACGGCATTTAATAGCCAAGGGTTCAGGAACGGAGAAATCAGCATAAACGGTATTCAAAAGCCAGGGGGTCAGGAAAAGAGAAATAAGCATAAACGGTATACAAAAGCCAAGGTTCAGCAACGGGAATCAACAGGGATAAGCACCAACACAATAGAGCTCCGTTAAGCACAATAACTGAGCACTGAGTGATACTCAGTGCTGGTTTTTAAAGCTACCACCAGCCTCTGTGCATAATGTCATTAACGCGCGTTCCCCGCCTTCTCCATTCAGGAATCCACAAAGAGATGTGGGGGCGCTCGAGAAGCAGATGGCGAAGCAGCTGACGGAGCAGCAGTGAGGATGGTAGCGGCATGGGAGCTGGTGCCCGCCATTGGTGGCTACTCGGGTGAGTCGCTTCGTTGGGGTCTTTGCTGAGGACCCTGAGAAAGATG
This sequence comes from Spea multiplicata, assembly GCA_009364415.1. Lineage (NCBI taxonomy): Eukaryota > Metazoa > Chordata > Amphibia > Anura > Pelobatidae > Spea > Spea multiplicata. The sequence continues at coordinate 1,367 of VKOC01031259.1, forward strand.
CTGCTGCATAAAGTAAACCTTGTTGAAATGTCAGTCCAGAAGGTGGCATTTCAAAATGATGTATCCATTGAAAATATGCACTGAATTTTGTTTTGATGCACGAAAACATCCCCAGCTGCAGCTGGATGTAAGCAGAGGGGAGCCCGGGGTTACTGAATTGCCTTAAACCAAGCCACATACAGAGGATGCAAAGAAATCAGAAATGTGGCAGGGAGAAGCTCATGGTTGCAATAAGGACAAGGAGGGAATAGTGAAATGTGGGACACTTGAGTCTCATTTGGAATGGTTGGATGATGCACAGGGCTGCAAAAAAGGTAAACCCTAACTATTTGTGAGATGGAGTGAGGAAAGTGAGATGATTGAACCTCATCTTGAATGGCAGAAAGGCACACAGAACTGTGGCAAAGTAGAGCCTAATCCTCAGGAATAGTGTCAAATCTATTCTATCCTAATACTTGCCTAGTAGGTAACAGTATATTTTCCCTGGTTGATAGCCCACCATGCACCTAACTATCTTGCTAGAATGCCATTAAGTGTCTTTAATTGTTTCCTCAAAATCTTAATTTAAGGCAAAGTCAATGAGATGTAAACGCAAGTCTCACTTAAACCTTCCCGGAAACTTTATCTGTAGTACACACCATATGTCTTGCAGGGTGGGCTGGCATTTTTTGTGTTATGCTACTCCCACATGCATATGGTCCAAAATAATTTAGCACAAATTTTCCATTTTGTTTGGGCTCGTTCATTTTTGCCCCCCCCATTACCTTCTCCAGCTGTTTTCTTATCTCCTCTGATCCCTCAGCAGATACAGAGACCATGCTGACAGGGAGTGGCAAGTAGGGGGTTCAGTGTCTGCAGTGTCTGCAATAGAAACTGCTCTAAATTAAATTATAATACTTTCTTCTCTGTAGAGAATTTGCCTTCTGAAATTTGTACTTTTATTTAATGTGATAAAGTGTTTACTTTACTGAGGGGATGGTGGATATGCAGAACAGCCTCCAAGTAAAATAAGTATGAGTTACACTTTTATTTAAAATAATAAAGTTTTACCTACTGTAAGGGAGATTTACTTAACTGGGGGGTAGATATGTGAAACAGCCTCATAGCAGAAGAAGTTTGAGGTCCCAAAACCCTTGAGATTTCTACTTTTATTAATGTCTTACTTAATGTAAGGAAGATTTACTTTAGGGGTTGTAAAAATTGGTTGGAGTTTTGGTAAATTTTTTTATGTAAACATCTGAATGGGAAAATATCCTCCCCACCCAGTACCTCTTTACCTCAGCCCGATTGCCTACCTTTGTTGGCTCAGTAGAGGGGTATCCTGGTGGGAGGCAAATGTTAGTTACCCATTAATAGAAAAAATTATATGACCATGGTAGTAGTAGTTAACAGACCATCATGAACCTGCACAACAAGAGAACTTTAGTTTACAATAGCTGGAAAAGATTAACATCAACTACCCTAGTATAGATTGTTAGCTTGCAAGAGCAGGGCCCTCTTCTCATTTTGTATCAATTTGTTATTGCCTGTGATTTTAAACAGTTAGTGTGTGGTGTAGGCCAGGGGCGGAACTGGAAGCCACAGAGCTCCGGTGCGTAAATTGCCCGAGGGCCTCCAAACTTGACCAAGTAACATGCCGCACAGTGGCACCTTTGTCCCCAAACAGCTTGTGACACTTTTGCCTCAAGCAGCTTACCAGTGCCATTCTAAGCCATCAACAGTGTCATCATCGCCCCCAGCTTGTTAGTGCCATTACTGCCCCTTACCCCTCCTCTAGACATGTAAACACACTTATAAAACATTTACACATGCTAACACACAGACTTACTCATACTCGCTAACAAGCAAGTACACACTCATTCTAACACACACTCCCCGTCACACCACTAATGCTAACACGCACTCCATCTCACACCACATATACATGCTCACCCACAAGCACTTACACATCTATGCTTACACACAAACACATCTATGCTCACACACAAATACTGACATATAGACATCTATGCTTACACATATACATCTATTGCCACCCACAAACACTTATACATACACATTCATGTTCACACACATTTATACATAGACGTCCATGGTCACACACACTTACCAGCTATTATTGCAGCCTTGACATCATGGGAGATGCAGTCAAGACAAGTTAATGTGTCGCATTCTACAACAAACCCTAGCTGCAATGCATGTTTGAAATAAAACTACTGTTTTACTGCATCTTGCCAACTGTGTCTCTGCCGGGGACTCTGTGTCTATGAAGAACCAGCTACCAGAGTGAAGACCAGCTGGAGGGAGAGAAAGAGCAGACAAAACCAGCAAAGGGGTGTATAGAATAAAAAACAGGTGTTTTTATCCAACTATAAACAGCCTACCGCTTCTCCCTCCCCTGCTTCTCCTCCCCTTCTAAGCCCCTACGGACATCCATGGGTTCATTTTATTAAGGGAAACATTTTTATGATTAACACAACCAAATTAATGTACTTAGCTTCCCCTTTTGTAACTCAAGGAGAAGTTTGTTCTCTTAAGGTGAATTTATGGCTTTATTTTGAAGAAGGTAAACCATCTTTTTTAAAATAAATGAAATCTTTTTTGCACTTTCTTACTGTGTTCTTTTTTAAAATATGTTTTATTTATATTGTTGAAAACATCAGGGCATTAAACAAAGAGGGGGCTGATCCAGGGCCCCAAGATACTTAATCTGGCCTTGATAGTAGACGGTTGAACCCATGATATTCTTATGAATGCAGAAAGTTTCAAAGCTATATTGTTCAAATTATCCTTCTATAGAAACAGATAATTTTGATAACTACTTCTTTTTCATACAGTGACAGAGACTGCTCAAGCAGGAAATCTGCTTTCCATTTATTTTTTTCACCAAATCAGTCCTTTCATAATCAACCAGCCTCTAAAAATAATGTTTGCTGTTGAGAATGGGTTAGGCGAACGTATAGAGGAGTACAGTGTTTCCATATGCTCCCGCTGTGAGCAGATCTGACCAGAGGAATAAAAGATATGTGACTCTTTTCATATAAAATGTGCAGTTTCATGTGTTCAAATTGCCAGCAAGCTTTTAGCTTGTAAAAACAAACCCATAGACAAAGCTAAAAATGCAGGTGACATTGTTAAAAGCATAGGTCATTTTGCTTCAGGAATGGTTTCATATAGACAGAGGAGTCTGCATGTCAATTCTAAAATAATATGCATTTATGCATATAAATATAATTTGTCACAATGGTACAGAAACCTAACGCATAAAAATGGATAGCTTGCTCTAGTTAATGCTTAATAGCCTAGATGGCATTATATTTGTGTATATAGTATAATTATGCTTTTCAGCTGTTTAAAAGTAACTTCTGTTTAAAGTAATAAAACTGGATTAATGCAAATATACAACAACTGTTATAATCTGTTATAATCAGGACTGAAGCATCACATAATTGGATATAATTTCACAGTGGCATATTCTGGTTTAGGGCAACAGGTCCAGGGAGATGGCAACCTCAGGTTCCCTGAAACATCACTACTCAATGGGCCGATTAAAAGGGAGAGAGATCTTCTCAGCTGACCCATTGACACTATGGAGAGTTGTGTAGAGTTGGTACAGTGCTCCATAGTTTCCTTCTGTGCCATGCTTTCTTTAAAACTGATGTGCAAGCATATGACGTTATGTCCTGACATCCAGATATATGGATAGCAGCGTGTGGAGGGAGTGCCGTCGTGGGTTAGGCCTAGGATGGCGCCAAAGGTAAGTCAACTACCATCCACAAAATAGTACATTCAATGCTGCATCCGCCAGCTTTTTGTGCAGCGTAACTTTTTGGCACCAAACGCGTTCGTTTTCATTACAAAAAAATCCTAATTAACTGCCAAAATTCAGAGATAACTTTCATAAAAAAAATTCTGACTTGATAGTGCCACAAGCTATATTATAGTTGGATTTATTTCTTTAATATGAAATAATATTATAATATACCTCTCCGTATAATATACAATACAGTTTCATTTTGTCTATTAAATACACCTAATTCTATTGTGAAACAAAATAATAATTTATATTAAAATGCATAATTTGTATTTTTAATTTTTTTACCAAGTCATATGAAGACACATAACTCTATTTTGATTTTTTTGTTTTATTTTTATTGAGTAGCTTTGGGTTAATATATATATATATATACACAAAGCAATACCCCATCCATTTAATAGTCCATGTTTTCATTCAGTAAATAAGACCATTGAATTAGTTTTCTACCCAAGAGAAACCAGAGTTTATTTACATCAGCTCCCCTGTCAGTCTGTAAGACTTGTGTCATAACCCCTAACTCTCACCTCCTGCCAGCAATGATATACTACCACTGAACCTGAGAGTTGAATTATATTGTAAGTAACATAGACTGACAGAAGATCTGATTTAAAGAAACCCCATATCCTCCAGGTCCAAAAGCATTTGTCACTATCACTCTCTGCCAATATAATATATGAAAGTGGCAGGGGTGGATTAAAGTTGTGACTAGATGGGTGATGAGATGCACTCTTCTCAGTCTTAATTTCTAAGATTACAAGTGCACAGCTCTGTCTGCTTTCACTCTTCCTATTTTATATAGCAGTTTCTGCTACCTCTCACGTTAATTCCAACCAATAACAAAACACCATTGTCATTTAAAAACCTTTACTTACATAGCCCTTTTGCAAGACAATGTATAAAATCTAATCTTGATGGAAATTAGAAGTCCGATTGCCATGTTCTAGTTTTGTTATACCATTACATAAGTTATGGTGGGTAAAAGGTGATGGAAACCCTTCCACTTAAATTTAACTTAATAGTTATTAAGCCAGTATCACAACCTCATGCTGACGAGTCCCATGAAGGACGAAACAGCTGTCCATGAGTGGTGATCTGGCTATTGTACCTCTTCCCGAGTTTTGTCTAGAGGCTGTTTTGTACAGCGGGCAATTACTTTCAAGGGATCCATGTATAAAGTGGATATAGAGGCAAAGGTGATAATTGTTAACCTTATTTGCATTTGCCTACCCAGAATCCCTTGTGGTTGTGAAAGCACCATAAGATTTCTGAGGGGAAAAACAAGCCTTCTGGCTTGTCTGGTGTCTGTAGATGAGTGTTTAATAATACTTCTACTAGTTTTGTTATAGCATTTGAATACATGTACTGTGAAATTGTTGACGCTACCTAAATAAAAGATAAAATAGAGTAACGTTACTGCCGAATGGACTATGCTATTAGTTGCTTTCATGCTTAGACCACTTTTCAAACTATTTACCATATTCATATTTACTTATATGCAGATCAGACCTGCACAATATTAAGAAGGAATTTTGGACCAGTCTTCCTTACAGAACTGCTTAAGCTCAGTTACATTCCTAGGATATGTAGTGTGAATGGCTCTTTTGAGGTAATTCCACAGCATGTCTAATAGGTTGAGGTCTGGGCTCGAACTGGGCCACTCCAAAAGGCAGACTTTCTTTTTTTAAAAAAACCATCCCACAGTAGTTTCATTTTGATTTTTGATGCCATTGTCCTGTTGCATTACAAAATTTTTACAGAGCTTCAGCTAGCAGACAACCACCCTAACATTATCCTATATGATACCTTAATAAAATTGGAAATTCATTGTCCCATCAATGATGGCAAGTTCCCCTTAATCATGATGCTCCCTACATCATTGGGATGATGTTTTCATTTAGGTATACAGTGCCCTTTCTACGCCATACGTAGGGCTTTGTGTTCTTCCTGAACAATTCAACCTTAGTTTCACCAGTCCACAAAGCATTTTCCCAGTAGTGTTGGGAGGGATGAAGTACGTCTTACCAGAAGGAATCCAACATGCAGGAATTGAACACACTTAATTCAATACGGAACACGCACAAGGGGCCTGGAGAGCATAACAGGGCACTTGGCGTTGTAGGTGTTTTTTTTCTAATTTTCGCTAGTTTTTACTAAATTTCTCATTCTAAATTTTCAGGTAATCATTCAACTATGGTATCAAAAGAAAGCCCTATCTCTCCTTGAAAAAAAACAATATATAGTTTACATGGGTACACTATTCACAGGAAAAGAGAATAATCAAAGAACAAAATACTATCTGCGCTTCTCACCCTAATAAAGTTGGCAACAAATATATAAACATAATATAAATGAGAGGTTTTGGTTATATGAATTGGCCAAAGCATAATTAAGCTCACCCGCCACGTCAAGGCACACTCTCAATAGGGTGAGAACCTACTCTCACCTCCTACATAGTGGGCACACAAAGCAGTTTATACTGCTACCAAAACCAGATTAATGTGTTGGGGGAGGTGCAATTAAACCTCCTCCCATTTAACCCCTGGACAGCAAGCTGCAACCAAACTGATGAGGAGCCAACAACCTCAAATATGTGCAAACAGGGAAAAGAAAAAATGTCGGTGCGCTAAGCTAGTCTCAGGCTCAAATAATACAAATGTATAGTATGAGGCCTACCAAACAGTGTGAGCATGCTGCAAATACAGTGTGTTGGCTGTACAATGTATACAAAGAACAAAATACTATCTGCGCAAAATGTTAAATGGGAGGAGGTTTAATTGCACCTCCCCCAACACATTAATCTGGTTTTGGTAGCAGTATAAACTGCTTTGTGTGCCCACTATGTAGGAGGTGAGAGTAGGTTCTCACCCTATTGAGAGTGTGCCTTGACGTGGCGGGTGAGCTTAATTATGCTTTGGCCAATTCATATAACCAAAACCTCTCATTTATATTATGTTTATATATTTGTTGCCAACTTTATTAGGGTGAGAAGCACAGATAGTATTTTGTTCTTTGTATACATTGTACAGCCAACACACTGTATTTGCAGCATGCTCACACTGTTTGGTGGGCCTCATACTATACATTTGTATTATTTGAGCCTGAGACTAGCTTAGCGCACCGACATTATTTCTTTTCCCAAAAGAGAATAATCGCTGAACCGAAATGGCAAAAATGGCAAAATTGCTCCAGGCTTTGAGGTACTAAAAACCCCATGGGATTGAAGGTGTTATAAGAACAAAAGTTAAAAGTGTACATGCGCTACAACACAATAACAACAACATAAAAGACAAGTATTGATGGTGCAACCCACCAACAGTGAGCGGAGCGACAGAAGTAAATATAAACGTAACTCACCCCAATGGGTTATGCAGAATAAATGACATAAAAATGACGAGAAAAAATAGTGCACTCTGTATGATAAAATATAGTGATTTTTTATGTATAAAAAACTCACATTCTGATGAGTCAGACAAAGACTGACTCAAATCATCAACGCCTGGTGTGATTAGGGATCACACACCCAACTGTACTTGAATGGAGATGTCTACAAATGGATAAAATCACATACAGCAGTATTGCAACACATCAGAAATGGAACAGAAAAAGCTACAATTAGCGTCTCACCTTGCCTAAAGCCTGTAACCTGGCTCCAGGGATAAAGAACACTGTACTGTAAGGCAGTACTCCCCCTTTAAGATGATGGACAGCAGAATGGGTCCAGCAGAGTGTATGAAGTATATGTATATAAAAATAATATACAAAGTGATGTAAAATATAGAATGAATACTTTATTACATAAATTACAACACTATCATAAAATATTTAAGTGTCTCTGTAAATCCTCCGAATATAGAGTTGCTCGTACGGACATTTCAATTCCTGGAGCCAAAGCTGCTGCTTAGTTCGTACCGCGTTTACCCCGTATTAACCCCTTCTACAAAAAACTAAGAAAAAAAATGAACACGAAGAATGTACACAAATATACGCTCAAACCGAACACAGGAACGGGTGAATATTTGCGGAATACGAAGATTTTTTCCCCCACGTAGACGAACACGAAGAGTTGGCCGGTGCCCAAGTCTAGTTACCATACACCTAAATGCTCCAGACCAGCAAACTGCTAAAACCTTGGCTTTTATAGAGGTGATCAGACTGGATGATGATCAATTCATCAAAGTAAGGGTATACTCAGTTTTTTACACATGACTTTTCCATTTGGGTTTATTTTTGTTGAATAAATTATGACACTTTGTAATATGTCATGAGTTATTGTTCACCTAAGGTGGTATTTGCCTAATTTTTAGACCTTATTATTATCATCTTTTATTTATATAGCGCCAACAATCTACGCAGCGCTTAATACAATACATATATTTAAGGGGTATGACAAGGGGTATAACAAGACGAGACAAGCCCATACATTAGGTGGAGAGAGCCCTGCTCACAAGCTTACAATCTTGAGGGAATGGGGTGACAAACATAAGGCACTTAGAAAGGGTGAGAGGCTAGTGTGGGTGGTTGTATCACGTGACAAGGCGCGGTTCTAGCAGCTAAGATGGTATGCTTCTCTGAAGAAGTGAGTTTTGAGATGTTTCTTAAATGTTGGGAGGGAGGGTGAATGCTGAAGGTTTGGTGGAAGTAGATTCCAGAGATATGGGGCAGCCCGAGTGACCTGCTAAGGAACAGATGATCCTTATTATGTCATGATATGTAAAACCATGTAATTCGAAGAGGCTGAACATTATTTTTCACATGATTGTATAAATAATTATTTAAATAACTTACTTAATTTGTGTTATATTTTTAGATAGTATATTCAATGAACAGAACAAAAAAACTCCCTAACGAGTGGCTGTGCGTCATGTGTTTGTGTAAATGTAATATCAATCAAGTAGACCTAGAAAACAATGTGTTTGAAAGTAACCTGTAACTTAGTTTTCCATCTCTCCGTGGTATCAGAAGTTGCCCAGAGGCATCTCTACTTCCATGATGTGGAAGCAGACGATCACCAACTGCCTGTCTGTTTACTGCTACACTACAACATGCTGCAACATATTTCAAATCTCATTCAAAAGAGGAGCAATTTGCCTCCAGGGAACAAACCAAAAAAATCTTTTAGTTTCCCTGGCCACATAACATATCGTGTTTTAGTATACAGGAGATATGTCTTGAATAAAATGCAAACAGTTGTAAAAATATATTAGTTAAAATATTAATGGGAATTCAATGATTTATTTGCTTTTTAGCTATATTTTCACACCTGTAAAGACTTTCCTTATCATGTGGATAAGTCTAACTTAATAAGTCAGACTCAGCCCCAGTGTGACTCTTCACTGGTTGCCCCACCACCTCTATTTGTAACTTAACAAATAAGCTTATTTGATGTTATGAAAGGTGTCCTGCGGTATCCAAGCTTATAAATCATGTATACTATGACGGACCGACCAGGGACCACAGGTTGTCCCTCTCCACCAAGAGCGACTTCCCCTTTCAGGACAATAATTCCCCGCAATCCATAGGCAATATCCCCAAGCAAAGTAAAGGGATATCGCTATCCAGTACCCCAATAACCAGGCAAGACTAGTCTTTCGGTACAACAAGAGGAGAACTGATTTATTTTAGACACAGACGGCTGGATATATCCAGCAAAACACACATTAACATAAAAGAAGATATTGGGATACAAACTGCCCCCTTAATCTGCATCCCAGAGACAACAGGGGCAGTAAAGGGATTAACAATACAAAAGGATACAGACGCCACTAAAATAAGGAATACACATTGTCTTGATTAGATTATCTCCCAGACCTTAGTGTGCTGTGTGTAAACGGTTAGGAAATAAAGCAATAATAAAGTACATTTTTATTAATAACACACAAAAAGATAACATGGCACTCTTTACCAG
>VKOC01031260.1:0-14625 GCA_009364415.1 Spea multiplicata
GGTATGTTAGTGTGCATGGCTGCCTGGGTATGGTAGTGCGCGTGGCTGCCCGGGTATGTTAGTGCGCGTGGCTGAGTAAGTTAGTGTGCGTGGCTCCCCGGGTATGTATGGCTGCCTGGTTTACCGGCATGTTTTTTTTTGTTTTGAAGAATGCACACAGATGACATTGATATGTTTTGTTTCTTAATGGGGTTATCAGTGACATTAAACTGTCCCATTAATGAGATTTAACTTATGTATTTATTTCTGAAACCATTTACTATTACTTTTTTGGAAATTGGGCTATCTTTATTTGTTATCCCCATCTGACCTTAGTTAGTTGATAGTAGCTTTCAATGATTAATGCAAAGTGTACGGTAATAAGCTATGCCAACAAAATGATGATAACAGTATGAAAACAAAAGAAAGGGAGATCCATTGTATGCTTTAACTTTTATCATTGTAAATCAGCTTGGTTTATCTGGGTCTTTAAGGGCATGATTTCCAAAAAAGAGCTTTCACCGATACTAGACCAAAATACAGTCTGTCTACAGAAAACATTTTATTGTGGATGTTACAGTCCCTATCATTTCTTCAATCCCTGATTTTCCATCACCATCATGGGCATACAGTGGGGCAAAAAAGTATTTAGTCAGCCACCAATTGTGCAAGTTCTCCCACTTAAGAGATGAGCGAGGCCTGTAATTTTCATCATAGGTACACTTCAACTATGAGAGACAGAATGGGGGGAAAGAATACAGGAAATCACATTGTAGGATTTCTAATGAATTCATTGGTAAATTCCTTGGTAAAATAAATATTTGGTCACCTACAAACAAGCAAGATATCTGGCTCTCACAGACCTGTAACATCTTCTTTAAGAGTCTCCTCTGTCCTCCACTCGTTACCTGTATTAATGGCACCGGTTTGAACTTGTTATCAGTATAAAAGACACCTGTCCACAACCTCAAACAGTCACACTCCAAACCCAACTATGGACAAGACCAAAGAGCTGTCGAAGGACACCAGGAACAAAATTGTAGACCTGCACCAGGCTGGGAAGACTGAATCTGCAATAGGCAAGCAGCTTGGTGTGAAGAAATCAACTGTGGGAGCAATTATTTGAAAATGGAAGACATACAGGACCACTGATAATCTCCCTCGATCTGGGGCTCCACGCAAGATCTCACCCCGTGGTGTCAAAATGATCACAAGAACGGTGAGCAAAAATCCCAGAACCACACGGGGGGACCTAGTGAATGACCTGCAGAGAGCTGGGACCAAAGTAACAAAGGCTACCATCAGTAACACACTACGCCGCAGGGACTCAAATCATGCAGTGCCAGACGTGTCCCCCTGCTTAAGCCAGTACATGTCCGGGCCCGTCTGAAGTTTGCTAGAGAGCATTTGGATGATCCAGAAGAGGATTGGGCGAATGTCATATGGTCAGATGAAACCAAGGTAGAACTTTTTGGTAGAAACTCAACTCGTCGTGTTTGGAGGAGAAAGAATGCTGAGTTGCATCCAAAGAACACCATACCTACGGTGAAGCATGGGGGTGGAAACATCATGCTTTGGGGCTGTTTTTCTGCAAAGGGACCAGGACGACTGATCCGTGTAAAGGAAAGAATGAATGGGGCCATGTATCGTGAGATTTTGAGTGAAAACCTCCTTCCATCAGCAAGGGCATTGAAGATGAAACGTGGCTGGGTCTTTTAGCATGACAATGATCCCAAACACACCGCCCGGGCAACAAAGGAGTGGCTTCGTAAGAAGCATTTCAAGGTCCTTGAGTGGCCTAGCCAGTCTCCAGATCTCAACCCCATAGAAAACCTTTGGAGGGAGTTGAAAGTCCGTGTTGCCCAGCGACAGCCCCAAAACATCACTGCTCTAGAGGAGATCTGCATGGAGGAATGGTCCAAAATACCAGCAACAGTGTGTGAAAACCTTGTGAAGACTTACAGAAAACGTTTGACCTCTGTCATTGCCAACAAAGGGTATATAACAAAGTATTGATATGAACTTTTGTTATTGACCAAATATTTATATTACACCATCATTTTGCAAATAAATTCTTTAAAAATCAGACAATGTGATTTATGGACTTTGTTGTCTCATTCTGTCTCTCATAGTTGAGGTGTACCTATGATGAAAATTACAGGCCTCTCTCATCTTTTTAAGTGGGAGAACTTGCACAATTGGTGGCTGACTAAATACTTTTTTGCCCCACTGTACATGGTAAAAAGTCAAATATGAATGTAGTCCTTTTTAAATTATTCAACTTAAAAAATAAAGTTCCTTTATTCAGTGAATAAATTGACGAGTTGAAAAAGAGTAACTGAGGTTGCTACAAATGTAGTATTGGAAAATATTGAGTTGTCAGTCACACCGAAGCCAACAAATATAAATAACAAAACAAAAAAACATATTCAGTATTTGTAAGCACCTACACTTTGTGTTTTAAGTAGTTACATAAGCACTTCTACCACATTAAATTAAATTAAACTATGAAGAGCAAAAAAAGTGAGTTCCCTGACCCACTATTAACCAGCTAGAAGGCACTTTCCATAAGCCCACTCTGTTCTTACGGAAAGAGGGTATTACTATTAACCAGTTCTTTACATCCCTTGATTCCCGACTATGCTCTATTAGACTATTTCAAATCTTTTACGTCTGTATCTCTCCACCTCCATGACTACCTCAGTACCTCAGCAATAAACCATTAAATGTGAAGCCCACTCTGTTACTCTTGTGTATACTTCTGCTACTTCTGGTCCCTCACATATCTCTCTATGTTCCCAACACGGTCAACCACTAAACTCAAATTCTGTTTTCAACTGTGCCCCGTGGAATGCCCGTGTATGCAACAAACTTACTGGTATACATGACCTATTCATCTCCCATGCTTTTAACCTTCTAGCACTTACTGAAACCTGGATCCCCTCTTTTGACACCTCTGCTGCACTCTCCTTTGGAGGATTATACTTAAGTCACACTCCTAGGCCTGATGGCAGAAAGGCCGGTGGTGTAGGCATCCTTCTCTCACCTCATTGCACCTTCCAGCATACACCAAGCCCTCCCTCCCTCTCATTCTGTTCCTTTGAGGTTCACACAATCCATTATTTCGCCCTCCAGGTCCTATCTCACAGTTCTTTGACCACGTTTCTGCCTGGTTCCTCTTCTTCCTCTCTTCTAATATCCCCCAAAAGATAGATTCCAATGCCATCCTAGTTTAACAGTTCTAATGGTGTCAGGCTTTTTTTTTCACTTAAAAGTTTAAGTATGTGGGTGCTTTTTATTTTCTCACCCCACTTGAGGTTAAAATATCATATTGATATATTCCGCCCCCACTAAACTATTTTATGTGTGGGAGAGTCAGCTTGGCACTATTACATACACAAGGCTGTGCATACCCCAGGCGCCAGAGAACAACAGCTTCGCAAATTATATTGCTGGTACCTATTAGAACTTAGATATGGATGGACCCCTGTTCTGCTTTTCTTTAAGATGGTCAGGAAACTAGGCCTTCATGTTTTAAGAGGAGATGAGAGGTTAGGACCTTCTACCAATTGCTTCACCCTTAACCCATAGGCAGGTAAGTAGGGAAAGAGCAGGGTGGCTGGTTTAGTCACACAACTGAAAAGGTTTTGTTAAAGTACTCTTATTTTGTAATGCCATATTTTATTGAAACAGGGTAGTATGTATATTGAGATGCTTTTATACTTGATTTTCCATAGATCTTTAGTAAATCAGACTCTTGTTGAATCCACCAGTTACTGATAGCATGTGTTGGCAGATGAGAACCACTGGGGCATGTAGTTTTGTTTTTTCTTAATTTGCCACCTGAATTTTCTAAGAGTGAAAAGAAAATTAGATATACTTTTTTTTTTTTAGAATCAGAAGCCTCGGTGACTGCACGTAGTGGGACAGTGTCGGCTCATGGTTTCCACAATATGACTTGTACAGCAATATCAGCTGCTCTTCTGACTGCCTCACTAGTGTCCATCAGGCATCCTTGGACTATATTCACATCTTGTAGCAGCACCTTACGGCCCTCAGGAGCTTCAGATAGTGTGGTAAGTGCTTTAAGACAGTTGAGTCGCACCCTGCTATGACCATCTGTCACCAAGGCTAGCAGTTTGGGGATGGCTCCACAATGAAAAGCAGCATATTTCCCTGTAGTTGCAAAACAAAAACATTAGGGACTATTTCCCAAGTCCATGATTAACTTTAATATTTCACATTTTGGGGTCCAGGACCCTATCTAACACACAAGGATGCTGTCTGGACTACTGAGTGTCAGTACTGATTGTTTACTCTAATGGTCCTAACTATCTTTATGACCTACCTTGAGTGGTGATAGTGATGTTCATCAAAGCCCCGGCAACATTAGCTCTCACTTCAGCATCACCGTCATCTAGTAACTGTACCAGTAGTGGGACCACATCTTCCTGACACACTCTGTTCTTCCCTTCTGGTGGCACGCTGTGTCATAAGAAAACAGGCAACAAAACATTATATATAATCTAGTTACTGCTAACGCAGTTAATGTTTGGAAAACAATTTGGAAAACCTATGACTATATTAATAACCCAATTTCTACAGGTAATAAAATACAGGGTACCAAATGGCAATTACCATATTCAAAAGGAGCCGTTAGAGAGGCCTTGTCAACGTCACAAAAAATAACCATAACAACATACGGTAATAAAATCAAAAAGATTTAAAAAACATACCACCCCACACTTGTTTTAGGGAATGTGGTTAGAGGTATGTCTAGAGGATTGTCCTTTTACAGTTATGGATTCCTGACTTATTGACGGCTTGTAACTGAGCAAGGCATTTATTTGGAATTCGATGAATATCTTGTATTTACATATTTCCATTTAGAAACATTTTTCCGGCTGTTTTATTCACACTATTTAGGGCTGTAGAGCACTCATACCCAACAAACACTCTGAACTCCTAGTAAAAACTAGCAACTACATTATTGAAAGTCACATAACAGTTTATCTACACGCACATATATTTATGCGGCTTTCCGTGGCTAAGCTCTTTTCCCGGACTACCATGTTGCAATAATCACTACATCTGAAGAAGGGACCTCTGAGGTCTTGAAAGCATATGTAGTAGTAGTGGTTCTCTTTTGTGATTGTTTTATAATCCTTCAAACTCCCACTTCTTATTTGCAAAGCAATTATGAAGCTATTAGCAGTAAAACAGGTAAACATGGGTAGCTGGTGCCATGAATAGCTAGTTCCTGTTCAAATACAAAACAGATTTAGTCTCCACAAGAAACATACAAGCCAGTTAAACTGTAACCTTTACAGAAAAGAGAAAAGAGCCAAGTACACCGACGTCCCATAGGTGTGCCATTTCAGAGGCTATAAATGAAATGTTGACATGCTAAACACTATAGAAAACAAAGCTGAGAACATTAATCTCTGACATATATGCCTGCCAGCTAAGCCCTTTGCACAAATACCCCAATGAGTGTCAGGACGAGCAGTCAGACATAATTAGGGTGGACACATCAGCCATTTTTTCCAGGACGCATATACACCTTGCAGGAACGGCACACGTAAAGTGCCACTTTGCAATGTGCGGGATGCAAACTTGAGTAATTGATTCCATTCTCTCGGTTTACTCGTCCCATATATTGTATGGTAGAATGTTACATGTGTTTGGTAGCAACATGTGAAATGTGTTACAGTAGTCTTCTACCAGGGTGCATATTCAAGTAACACATGCATACAAGTATAGGGCACGTAACGTCCTCACAAAAAACACTATTTTAAATTAAAATTGATTTTTTCTTGCAGCCAATAAAGATCAAAGTAACTGAACAATAAGGTTCACTTAAGCTAAACTGATGATAAAAATGTGTCCTGATCCCCTTGACACACACTGAAAATCATAACCTTTACAGATATAGTTAAAGCCCTCCACATTATCATCATTTGTACACAAATATATGGCATTCTTCTTTGCTGAAACATGGTAATTTACATACATGCCTCAAATTGTGCAATAATGTTTTTGTTGCAAAGGATACTTTTGGTTCAAATAGACTCAAATAGTATAAAAGTAGAAACTTAAAAGTTACAAGACGTTAAAAGTTACAGTTTACAGTTTAACACAGCAAAAAAGAGTTTTAATAATAAACCTTGCAAGGATAATTCTTTTTTAAACTGTAGATTATGATGTTTCATTATGCTAATTCATGGTTTTTTTTACTTTAATGCCCATATTTTTATTACTTATTTTGGGACATATGGATTAATAACAATTTTTATGGTTTGTATGAAAAATCACTCAAAATGATCTAAACTTAATCACAGCAATCACAGTCCCATCATGCCTAGGTTCCAGCACACATCCATCCAGTAAATGCTGGAACCTAGGCATGATGGACTGTGATTGCTGTTAGCAATCACACTCCTATCATGCCAAGTCAGTCAGTACATGCTGGTACAGTGTGGCTGTGATGTGCAGACCCCATACTGCTGGCAGCATCAATACACAAGGGGGCAGCTAGCCAGGTTTCAGCATGTACTGGCTGACTTGGCATGATAGGAGTGTGATTGCTAACAGCAATCACAGTCCCATCATGCCTAGGTTCCAGCACTTACACATCCATGCTATCACACACTTGCTCATTCATTCATATACTCATTCATTCACAGATTCATTCCCTCAATCACGCATACTCATTCAAACACCCTCCCCACCCCCTTACCTGCACTGCAGCTCCTCGATGCCGCTCACAGACTTCGGCAGGGGGCGCCCTCTCTGCGTTCTCTTGTACTGCACAGAGGAGGCAGGACTGGAGCAGAGTCATGTGATGTCATGTGAACGCTGCTGGGTTCCGCTTCCTCTGTGCAGTACAAAAGACCCTCCCACAGGTAAGTAGCAGGGCTCTTGTAGCAGGGCTCGAGGTGCTGCCCGCGTAAGATCGGTTCCCCTGGCTGCTGATCTTATGTGGGCCGCACCTCGAGGTCTCGCGGGCCGCATGTTGGACGCCCCTGATCTAGGAGCTATCCTAATGTAAAGTTTGGTTTTGTGAAGTGAGACACAGTTATGTATTCCTTAAAGTGTTGATCAGTGATGGCAAAGGGAACATCTCACTTCCAGTCATTTAACCTGAGCAGCCAGTAAGAAGCTCCTTTCACAGTCAGTAAAAGTGGGGCACTGCCTGTAAAGAAAAGACAAGGCTCGGATAAACTGTGGCAGCATTCCCCAGCATGTATGAAGTAGTTATGGTGTGATGTATCTCTGTGAATGCATGTGGCTGTGCCTCTTAATCTCTTTTTTTCATACCCTAAAGCCTGGTGCTTTTTGTCATTTGTTAATTGATCCAGGACTTCCCTTTTGCTTGTTTAATGTACACAATACGGAATATTTCTTAGTTCTAACATGGAAAGAGCATTCAATTTTGTATTACTAGTTTTTCTACAATATGTGTGCAAATGCTGTAAAATAACCCAGTTTACATTCCGCAACGTTCCTAATATGTACCAAGTATATTTTGGAAGGCCACATTACTCTCTGGCATACACACTTTAATACACACTTGCACATATATACACATACTTCCTTCTTCCTCTCCCTTGCATCACTAACCATAGGCTTATCCCTGACACACCATACTCATACGCTAACACCCACTACATGCGCTGATACCACATACTAACATAAACGCTAATGTAAACACTAAAAACTAACATACACACAAAAACTCTAAAACCATACACCAACCCACACTCATGCTAACACCATACACTAACACATACACACTGCACTGCCAGACAATTAAACACACTCACTCTAACATCATACACTCATTCATACATACACTCATACACTGTAACATCTTACACTTATACATACATATACACACACGCAATCACTCTCTTTCCCTCTCCTGTAATCCATGCAGCTCACATTACATTACATTTATTTCTACAGCGCCGGCAGATTCCGCAGCGCTGTTACAGTCAGTCACATACAAAAACACATACAATAACAAACTGGTGCAAAGGAGAGGAGGGCCCTGTTCTTGCGAGCTTACAATCTAGTCGGTGGTTGGATGGAGATGAGTTTTCAGAGAGGTTTTGAAAGTTGTGTATGAGACAGAAAGTCTGAACGGAATGGGGACGGGGATTCCACAGGAGGGGTGCGCCGCGGGTTAAATCCTGCTTTCTGGAGTGGTACTTGGTAGGTCGTTTTTTCCCCCCAGTGTAACTCTTAAAGGCCCACTTATGAGGAGTCCACTTGGGAGAGGCCACAGCAGCTACATTTCCAAGCAAGCTTGTTTCCAAGTGAGGCCTAGGAATTTATAGGGCTGCCTCACAAGTGGTCAGATAAGGTGACTGCATACAGGTTTCACACCTTGGCTAAGAAATGTAATTAAGCTAGTTCACTAGTTCACACAGTTCTTCCTCCCTGTCCCTAGTTCACACTGGACCCCATCTTCACCGCAGCTCACACTCTCTGTGCAAGCTGAAGCACTGCTGCCATTACCGTTGTGAGGTTATGTAACGCATGTCAGCATACCCCTCATGACATTGTATCCTATTATTATTTTTAATACTAATGGGCTTAAGGGCAGTGAATTTTTTAATTCATGTTTCTAGTTTTAGTAGTACAATGTATTGTAAAAAGTATTTCTCTTTTTTACTATAATTATTTGCTTGTAATGCTTGGGGATCTCTCCTGTAGCATTTGTATGCCACTGATGTCATGGTACCACCACTGAGTTTGAACTAGCTAGCTAGTATGATTTCATTGGACCGAAGTCCAGTTTTTACACAGGTCGCAATATTTGATAAGGAATACCTCCCACAACTGGTGTCCCTCTGTTTCTCATTTCTTGCTAGCTGTGATAAATGGTGGGGGCTGAATTTGTGACAGATGTTTTTAGCCATAAGCAGCTAATACTTTAATACTTTTACTTTTTCTGCTGCTTTTTAATTTCTCCAGGTAGGCATTTCAAGAAACACAAAAAAACTATTGTCTAGAAATATGACTTCAAAGAAAGGGGGTAAAAGAGAGTAATGGTGATATATATGAAAAATTCTATATATATCTTTTTGACATAATTAGCATTAAATTATATGGCGCTTGAAGGATAAAATATGATGTATGAAAGATTGCTGCCCCCATGTGGTTCTACACTGAACTGCAAGCTCAGGCCTTTTCCCTCACCAGATATCCATAAGGGCACAGGCAGCGTTTCTCCGGATGCCAACTAATGGGTGGCTGAGCTTCTTCTTCAGGATGCCAACAGCTCCAGCACTGAGGGCCTGTATAGCATCGACCCGCAGGCAGAAGTGCAAAGTCTCCAAGATCAGCTGCTGAATGTCTTCTTGTTCACATTCCAGTTTGTTCACCAGTTGTGACAGCAGGTCTGATTCCACTAGGGCAGAAGCACCTGCAAAGGCAAACATATATAAAGGATGAATCTTTTCATTGATAGATGCCTAGCGGTAGGGTGGCAGGCATTTATATATTTTAAATATTTTTGCTATAATAATTCTCACATATACAGTTTCCATAAATTTTAGCAATTACAGGCACATATTAGACCGTGTACGCTGATGCTTAAAAGCTGCTATTTATTGTTAGATTGCTTGGTTTGCACATTTAATAACATACCAACCATGGATAACACACAGACGTATTTATTGTTGAAAACCAGGCAATCCAGAGCATTTATAAATCCCTCCGGCTTTTAGTTATAGCTTACAGGACACATAACAGTCTGACATTTGCTTTGGATTTTTGCTTATATGCCAATTAAATATATCCCACTTTATCATGTTTTGTTTTATCCATGACTCTGTTGCAATACCCCACTAATATCCTACAATTGTATTTATTTATGAAAGTAAAAGTACCAAAACTACCTAGGGTTCTTCTAAATCTTTTTTTGGTGAGCACATTGCAACATCTATTTTCTAAGACCTGCGAGCATTTTATTTCTTTTTCCTGGAAAATCTAAAATAAATAAGGGTCCCTCCTAACACCTTTAAAACCAAACCAAAGGAAAATGATTGCCTCGTTGTCTCATACAGAATGTGCAGGACAAGGTTGCTCCTGAAAGATGATGTCCCAAAAAATAATATTTGGAATTCTGAGAAAGAATATCTCTTTCCTGTGACTTGATTTTTACAGGAATACACACTGATCATAGCAAACTGAGTCTGATACACGGCAACCTTTTGTACTGTGTTTATCAGTGCACAAGGCGCGGCTGTAGGCACTGATCATATAGATCCCTCATTTGGTTATTATAGTCATTGATCCACGCCAGGCTACTAACGCGTGGAACATGTCTTTCTCTGGCACTGTGCTGTCTTTCTGTATGGTGGTTTACCTGCCAGATACAGATTGGTATTGGTTTGTGTTAATATATTAAAATTAATTTACATCCTTTTTATCTGTGTCCCAAAGGGACAGTAGTACTGCTTTGGACTTGTTCTGCCCCTTTGCCTAAGCAACACCAACTGCTGGGGGACAACCTTTCCAGGTTTTCTACCAGTGCCAAATCAAAATGTACATTTCTTTGACAAAGCTACAGCAGTGTAGGTTTGAGGGAGGTTATAACCAGGTACAGTATAGCCAATATCTTAGTTGTCTTATGTTGAAATGATATTGACTGGTGAGCTCATTCTACTACATTTACCAGCTTACTGTAAGACCAGGCATCGACCCCAATACATTCCCTTCATTATGATATCATTTACCTCCAAGACTTGTTCCAACAGAACTCGTTACTATAAAGCACTATCTGGGCCTAGAGAAAAGTGAATCTGTCTCCTTCGTTTCTTCCTTTTTATCGCTCACCCAAAATAAACATTCTCAACAAGATCTGTCCGTATATCGTATGGGCTTCCCAACACACGGCAGCAATTCTTGGATACAGAACATAGATCATTCCTTACATTCCCCCAGCCGTCATGCAATCACTCAGGCTTTTGGCATAAAGGTCTTTAGGGTCCACTTTGCATTGAATGATCATTTGATCTTTGCGTATGCGGGTAGATTAAAAGGAACAATCACAATGAGCACAGTGCTTAAGCTAAACGGACACAACCAGTGTTGTTTCGCTATGTTGTTGAACAGTTGTGGTACCCGTGCCTTTGTGCCATCCAAACACACAGGGGCTAAACTATCCCTCACAAGGCCAATAGATGATTTTATATTTACGGTCCTCTAGGACCTGCAACATCTGACAAATAACTGTTATTTCTACTGGGTTTTGTAGCTGATGGCTACAGGGATGCCTGTTATTGTACAGGGGCAAATAGATCACTCAACAAGTCCCTTGACCTTAGTTCAATAAATTAAATGTCTTTATTCAAACGTGTCGGTTTATTGCTTATCTCACCAAAATTCACCGGGTCACATTTATACATTTTTATGGGTAAGTTTTACATTAGAAGAAATCTCCTTAGCAACCAATGTAACACTCCTTTAGTATAGGGATAGCCATTGTTTGTACATTATTATTATTTATCATTTATTTATAGCGTCATCATATTACAAGCTTATTACACATTCCTTGTAGCTGGTGCTACGACACAAAACTCTCTTCAACTGCTTCACAGGAGATCGAGAAAGGCTTACTGACCACAAAAGCCTTTTCTCCCCCCAATGAACAAAAAGAATGGTGGATGTTTACGTCTTTTAACGTGAAATGCAGTGGTCTTTGCAGACACCTCCTTCTGGTGGATGTTTGAAGACAAGGGCTCTCCTCTGCTGTTCTATCACAAGTGACTCTTAAATTGCTTCACAAAACATCTCAAGAGTAATGTCACTAAGGACACAAAAGAAAAAGGAAACCATGATTGTAACATTTCACCAAATACAATTACTATTTATAGCTCTGTATGGAAGCATCATGTTCAGCAGTGTTGTACCATCACTCGTTGTTTCATAGGACAAGCGCACCAGTTGCACAGACTTCTTTCCATTTTTACATATATATATATATATATATATATATATACTGCTGTAGGTTACCCACCGTATACTATGGGGGTTATGTAAAACAGAGACAAACAATTGCAAAAAGTTGCCTTATCACCATAACAACCAATGAAATGGGATCGTCAGTAGGTCTATTGTATTTACGACAAATGTATGATTAGTACTTGTTTCCTTTCTATTTCAGACTGGGGCAAGCCAAATGGTCTAGTGATAAACTAGCCCAAAGGACATGTGTCAGACAGCATGCTTAATGAGCCTATCTGGTCCTAGATATGACACAATGGGGGGATGCATAAACAATCCCAAAAAACGAGCACAGGAAGGCTACACTCAGGGTGTAAGTGCTTCCTACATTTCACTAGATGGCATTGCATGAATTCCCCCTGAGAGGTGTTTGATCACAGTCAGCTATACGGTGACACGATTACAATGTATGAAATGGAATCATAAATCTATATGCCAGGTTCCTGTTGTTTTAATGTTCCAAGCAGTGATAGCAGTGTTTTATATCACCTACCAAGCAGTCACCTTTACAACATGTTTATAATTAATCCTGACTGTAAACTACTATTGACTCTGCTGGACACCACCCCGTGGCAACTTAAGTCATTTCCACGGAAATAAAACAATGACTTAACGCACAGCAGGGTGACGCAAAAACGGGCCCACGACTGTATAAGACTACGAGCCCATGTGTCAGGTGACAGCAGGTGAACTCAGCAGCCCAGATGGCATTTGCCTTTTGCGTCCTTTAGCTAGCGCGTGCCTCATAATCATATGAGTAGCAGAGTAGCCATGAACTAGTTAATGGGCGGCAAACGAGGATGCTGTCAGCATTAGAGCGGTTCACACGCATGTTCTCTATTGAATCTTCTACCCCAGAAGCCACATGCTTTGGTTGCCATGTGACGCGCTGTAGTGGTTGCCAAGGTAACTGCTCATTCTGTATGATGGAGCAGTATGTGGCCACGTCACATTTCGCCTCACACCTCTCTCGCTCCCTGTAGGGGACGGGGTGGGGGGGCAGTGCCAATACGCTGTAGACGCGCTGCACCACGCAACTCTTCGTGTAACGGGGGAAATCACGGAGTGGACCTCTCATAAAGTGAAAGGGCCGGGTGGGTTCACAGAGAGCAGACCGGCGCTCTGCATGCTCCACTGCCTTCCTGCCCGTGGGCCAGCGACAGACGCAAGCCCCATTTCTTTTGTGTCCATCTTAAACTTAACATGCAATAATGGGCCGGGCCATGTGTTATAAAAAATAACCGTAACCATAAATGTACCGTAGTGGGACCCAGTAATTCTGCTGCAGGGAACGCGTTAAAACGACTCGCAGCGCTCTATGTATTTTACGGGTCTGTGACCGATGCCCAGCAGGTACGTGGCTGTGGCGGGGAAGTGACTGCACCGCAAAGGACAGCCTCACCCACACTACTAAAGGCCTCCCCACTCCTCTCACCCTGGATCACAAGACTGTTACTCCTCGCTTCCCCTCCTCCTTCCCTCCGTGCCCTCCCGAGTGACAGAAAATCCCCTCCTTTCCCTTGTCTCCGGCTGTAATGAGCGCCTCCTCTGCATGACAGGGCAGCCTCGCTCCTCCCTTCTCTATGACAGACAGCCTCTCTCCATTCTTCTCCCTCCTCTTGTGTCACAGGACAGCCTCCCCCTCCAGTATCACAGGGCAGATCACGCTGCGCCCCCCCCGCCCGCCTGCTGTGTGACAGGACGCTCCTTACCGGGTCTCCACACCATGAAGGGCTAATCCAAACGGAAAGACAACACGGAGGGAGCTCGGTGCTGCATCTGCACTCGGAGGCTGCCTGCCTGCAGGCGCAAGCGCTGATACGGGAACTGCTGGATGCATCCCAGAGGTGGAAGCTGCAGTAGGTGAGTAGAGGTTGTGCACTTTACTATTCCCACTGACCCTTCCCACAGGGCTGTCATCGCACCCACGGTCCCCTCCAATCTCAAAAGGAACGAAGGAGACAGAAAGATGGCAAAGGGGGCGCAGGGTGCGGCTGTCACCGATCTGCCAGGTCTGGGTGCGTGTGTGCATGCATGCAGCGCATGTTACTGTTACTCTGCATGGAGGCATATGTACGTAGATACGGGCTACAGGCATAGCTATGGAGAAGACCACGATGACCTTCCCCAGAGATGCTTCACAGCGGCGGCGGCATCTGCTGCTATTCCATCCCCTCCCGAAGCCTCCATTGCCATAGTTGGTTTTGTTTCTGTAGATGTGAAGTGGGATCTGTGTGTTTTTCTTGCCCCCGAAGCTGTTTATAATACGGTGCGGGATGGCACACCTCATCTGCCTCTCTCGCGGTGACACATTTCTCTTCTGTATAATCGCTGATTACCCTTGCACATTTTGTTTGCATTGGACGCAATGTGTGTACGGACCTTGGCGTGTTGGCTGTAACAGATGTTGTGTGTTGCATAGAACATGACACAGATATGGTGTGCAGCAGAATACAGCAGAATACAACGTGCTAGGGACTGGGGTTGTGAGACACAGTATGCCAGGCTGGTGGCTTGCTTCATATAGGTGAACTTTGATTAGATTTAGGGGGGCACATGGGGGACAGGGACCAAACTAGAGGGGTTATACAACATGTATAACAACATGTATGTATATGTATATATATA
>VKOC01031261.1:0-16559 GCA_009364415.1 Spea multiplicata
GGTGTTAGTGTGGCAGAGCCTGTCCTGGTGTGTGTGTTTGGGTGTTGGTGTGGCAGAGCCTGTCCTGGTGTGTGTGTTTGGTCATCTGTTTCCTGGCACTTAACTTACAATAAGAACTATTTAATTTTTACTTATCCAGAAATAAAATGCCCTCCTGAATTTGTAGTCACTTCAGGGGACAAAACTTTCAAGGCCCAGAAATCATTTAGTGGAAAAGTTAAGGTATTGTGTTATTTACTCTATAATATTTATTTCAAGGATTAGTCGCACTAAATTGTGGCTTCAGGCTTCCCATGTTGAATGACCAAGTATTATGTTAGTCCAATAACGAAAGTATCATTCCAT
The DNA here is from genome assembly GCA_009364415.1 of Spea multiplicata. NCBI lineage: Eukaryota > Metazoa > Chordata > Amphibia > Anura > Pelobatidae > Spea > Spea multiplicata. Next base: position 346 of record VKOC01031261.1, read on the forward strand.
AGCACATTACTTTTGAGAATATATATACTGTATATGTATGTGTGTGTGTATATATATATATATATATATATATATATATACACACACACGCACACACATATACATATATACACCGTACATATATATATATATATGTTTTTTTCAGTGGTATGAATTAATGGTGGAAATTATTAATGCCCCCCAGTTTTGATTGTGGTATCTAATGTGCCCCCACTTGGCCTGTTTTCCTCTGTATGTCCACCGCATGCTCGTACTCAGGGATACGCTACCAGAGCACTACATCTGAGGGAATGTCCTAGTGAGTGGGCATCACCATTTCTCTGCCCCTGAGAAAGGGGAGAGTGACCCAAACACCTAGGAGAGTTCCTAGGTATGCTCATAATTGCATGACTCGGTACATAGCAACCTGTGTAAACCAAGGCTCGTAAATTATAGCACCAGGAAGCAGGTAATGGCCAACGATCACACCTTACAACAAAGGATATAATACTATAGTTCGAAAAAAATGCGGAGGTATCTTGCTTCCCAGAATTCAATGTAGTACATAAGTCACTGTGTAAAATTACAAGTATGCCTAATAAATTAACCCCTCTGATGCCACCAACCACTCATGAATTTATTGACTATACATATGTGTTCATGTCAAGTAAACATAAGTAGCAGGCTACACTATAAGAAATGCAGCTAGATTTAAATTAAAAGAATGGCATCATGGCACTTGCTTTCTGTAGATGATGCTGTCACTGTGTGTGAGCCCTGGGATATTAATATTATGCTTCTAAACTCCTATGTTATCATAGTGGAGGAACAGGTGTAGACTTCGCTTTGCTGGCCAAGAATGTCTCCAGTACAAAGCAGACAGAAGCACTTGCAAAATGGCTACATCAGCTGCTTATTAAATACAAGTGATTATAGATGGCTCTGTGTGGAACCTGAGACAACTTGACCAGCTTATGGTTATAGGCAGAAATCAGATATTAAATAGAATAGCTGGGTAACCCATTTATGGCTTGTAGGACACCTAACGCTATCACTGACATATACACGACACATGAGAATGTAACCATCTCTTTAGTAGTATGTAATAGGAACGCATACTTACGTTGTAGGATCTTTGAAATCGAAGATGCTATAGGGTTAGCCCCAGATGAAAGCTTATGTAACTAGTTGCTCAAATGTGTTTAGGTTTTATGGTATAAATTTGAAGAACTTAATTCTTCTACAACCTAAAACACTATTTTTTTTTAACCTTTTGTAACTTAAATGTAGACGGATGGTATATACAAAGCAGCAAAAAATTAAGATAGCAAATGGGTCCTTATCTGCTATTAGTTTTTTAATGTAGTTATGGTGAGAATGTACATATGGCCTTCTGAGATCCAGACTCAGGGGCTCCGGCCAAATCTCTAATTAGGAAGTCCCTATCACACAATGGTATGCAATGCGAGGACAACCAGCCCAAAGGATGACTAATGGACGTGCTTTGAACTTTTGAGGTTTAGATATCAAAGCAATGCAGTCTCTCGAAAGAAAACGGCACCATATTTACATCTAAAATTGTATTTTGTGTTAATGTAATTGCATGGAAGAAAGTAATTGACACCTAAATAATTTTGACAATGTATTAAAAACTTTAGGCAATTTGTTCCTATAGAAAGCTATTTTTTTTAATTAAACGCCGATTAATTTAAATATTATCGTTAATGTTTGCTATGCCCAATTGTAATATTATAATCTGCTGTAACTCTATAAATAGAATGTAATGTACTAATAGCAGCAAGCATGAAGGGTGCATGTCATAAAAGGGTTAATAACCTGCAATAAAAAAATGTAGCTTTCACTTATCTGTGGACCAAGTAGTGTCTTTTCAGCAGCTGCATTGACATGTTACACGCTGACTGTGAAAGGCAGTGAAACTAAATCTTGTTTGAGAGAATTAACATGACTGTGAATGAGGCAACTTCCAAACATAGACTTCCTGGACAAGGTCAAAAAATGGGGCACATGCGATTGAAGATATAAAAAAAGATAGCATTTATTTAGGGACCCGGGGGTACAATTGTTACATTTTATAGACTGCAATGCTTTTCAAAATATTGAGTCGTTTCTTGTATGTAAAATGTATTTCTTTAATGCACCGAACATTTTTTTTAGTAACAAGGAGTTATACACCGCAGTTTTTCTGTGGCTGTTTTTCTCACAGTGGATGGTCCTTCAGAAGATACCCTCTAGACACAGATCTTAAACAAAAGACGTTTTCTGTTAACTTGGATCACAGAGACCACTTCTAATTACAGAAGATCTTAACACCATTCATCAAAGGAGACCTCTTTGACTTCAGGAGATAAGATAAATGTGTACTCAAGATAATTTAAATGATCATTTGGGAAATAGCTGAATGTTAAAAATTGTTCAAATCTTGATAATAATTCACCTAGGATGTTTGTGACCAGGTTATAATTGCCTGTTGACAGTAAGTGACTCTGTGTTCCACCAGAGAACAGTAGCTATCTATAAATACCATTGTAGGGTATCAGACAATATACGAAAACCAGTAAACCAAATGTTTTAGGTAGGGTAGCACAGTACTGCTCCTGAAATAGTGAGAAATATCATTATTTTATTTATTTAAGCGCTATAAATTAGAAATGTTGATACTTTTGTTCCTTCACTACAATGCCCAAGAACAACACAATTTTCTAGGAATCTAGGTGATCAAAATTACTACTAATGTTGACTGATTTACCTTGACTTTATGCTGCTGTGCTTATGATACATTTGTGTTACTAACAGAATCAAGGTGGCTACATTTACTTTTGCAATCCTCCCTCACAAAACCTCTTTCCTTCTCACTAAACTGAGCATGGGAAAAAAAGAATGTTTTTTTTTTTATTTTGACCACTAGAAGAAATTAATTGTGGGACTAAGTGCATACGATGAACACTTCAGTCTAGTCTCATAAAAGAAACAGATAGGTTACGTCATCTTATTTGAAAATATATGCAACATAGGACTAGTTTAATCAACTGGGCTTTATAAGTGCTAAGTGTCTTTCATTATAAAATGTTACTCCTTCATTTTTGTCACTTAAAATGTCTCATTACATAATGCTAGAGAATGCTAACAACGGAACAATGTAAACATATCACTAGTGATGATATGCAATGACATTTTTTCCACGACATCAAATCACATTCATCTGGGCGAATGTGTCTTGGCATTAAAGGTCTGTTTGAGGTCAATAGTTAAAAGGCATTACTAGCTTATTTATCAACTATTCTTAGTCATTAAAGCTGTAGGTTTTGATAGATTCACCTTTTAGAGAAATCGCAGCCGTCCTGATCATTCCGGTAATAGACTGCTGGGAATTAATTTCTGGCTGTGTCAGCAGTTATATGGTTAATAGTAAAGTCATTTCATCTTAGCGGTCTAAGTTTGTAAATCATAAAGCCAAATTTATTTATTAGTGGATTAACATTGCAGCCAAGCAGCATGATATTTCCTAACTGTATAAGTCAGCTCTTTGGATGGGAGATTTCTAAACTCTAGAAAGTTTCATAAAACGGAATGTCATACGAATGCACCCTGTCCAGTTGGGGCCCCCAACGCCAGCACCGCCAGGAAGCCACTCAAGCTGGGCATACCACTGGGCCTGTGGTACCACCCTCACTCAGTCCCAGCACAATGACTGATTCTGAGTCATTTCCCATATTGCTCAGACACTGGCAATATGTAAAAAACTGCAAGGGAGCAGAAGAGCAGCTGGCCAGTGGACTTCCCCCTCCTCTGCCAGGTAAGCGTGTGTATGATTATGTGTGTTTAACTGTGTTACTGTGCATGTAATATATTATTGTATGCATGTAAGTATGTTACTATATGTGTATATGTGCAAGTGTGTTACTGTGTGTATGTGTACATGCAGATGTGTTATTGTGTAAGTATTCTCCTGTGTATATGTGTGTAAGTATGTTCATGTGTGTGTAAGTATGCTACTGAACATATCGGTATAAGTATTGTGTGTGTTAGTATGTCAGTGTATGTGCAAGTATTTGTGTGCATTAGTGTATATATGTTATGTTGGTATGTGTAAATATTTCAATGTGTGTGTTAGTATGTGTGTAAGTATGGTACTGTGTGTAGGAGGATGTTAGGGGCCACATTGTAATGCTTGCAGGGGGCCCCAGCAGTTTTTGTTATGATATTGTTAATATGGGACATTAGTTGTAGACACAAGCTTTTAAATTTATTGTGAGAGAACTGCAGAGCTTCATACCAACTTTGCCTAAATGAGAGTAGGTGTATTTTTAATTCTTTTTATATCCTGCATTTTTTTAAAAAAAGTCTCGTACTTTTTAAAGTTGGTGGGACATTGAAAAAGTTTACGAAAGGAAATGATACTAAGCTACATCTTCTGTGTAACATGCATTATTTACATCAATGGGATATGGTGATGTAGCACAATGAACCTTCAGTGTAACTATTGCATAGGTCTTTTCTCTCCATACTCAAATAGAACCTCAGAAATCAATAGGTCACTAAGAAGCCGTCACCTCTGGTGGCAGATTTTAGAAGAGCTGAGCACCACAGCTGGAGATAAGGGTGAAGTGTGATTCAGGAAAGTACCTAGTCTGTTTTATGGGGAATCCTCCCAAAATTCAGTACTATTCAACTTTGTGACTGATCATTCCCATAATATTTAGATTTATACAGAACATGGACACAAATGCAAGAAACTGCCTTAAGGCAGTACCTCCAACCAAAAACCTTCCCAGGACCTTGCAAAATGTGAAATCTTTCTTATACTTTGCATGTAACTGTTTCACAGGACCATGCACAGATGAGACATTGTGGTATCACAGGAGCCCCATAATCTGTCAAAGCCCCCAAATAAATGTGAGCAGACATGCGTTTGTACACTACCGGGGTGCAATAAAGGTGAAAAAGGGTGTTTCTGTAGTACAGTTATTGTATTTAACCTCGTGTTATGCGTGCCCACACTGTCATATGCCATGTACTGTCACTTATAGTGGCTTTGGAAAGTGGTATATTCTCTCCTTGGCTGACTAGACCTATGATGGCAGGTCTGAAGGGCCGGCGGCCCCCAGACTGTTTTACTAGTGGGAGATCAGGAAAACAGGTTCATTATATTGTTGGAGAGATGAATCATTTCCCTTGTAACAGGCCTATCTTTTTGCAAAATAGATTTCTGAATACATTCAGATGAGCACATTTTACACACGTGGATTAAACAGTCCTTATCATTGTGTTTTTCTGATGCACATAAGTACTAACCTCATTCCTTGTTGGAACCAGGTCACATTTGATGACAAAATATGTTAAAAGTAACAGCCCTTAGATCCAACAGTGATGGGACTTGGATACACTGTTTAAAGCCCACATCCTTTGAACTATAAGCTCACCATTCAACTACTGGCAGCTGCAAAGTGATGTAGCTGCCAGAATCAAGCTTTTATTGTTTGATCATACATTCTTTATGAAAATATGATAACCGTTGCTATTCCTGCTTTTACTTCCTGCATACATAATGAGCTTGTTTAAGAACACCATGCCTAGCTATTTGTGTGCCACCTTTATCAGTCAACATTAATGACACACATTGAGTATTAATGGCTTCATCTGAATGCTGGTAACTTACTATTTACAAAACAGGTTACAACAGTGTAACAATTTAGGAATGTGATTACAGTTTGTGAGGCTAACATGTAAACAGTAGAAGCAGTTACTTGGTACTACACAAGAAGAAAGAGATTGATGACCTATGTAATATATATATTCACAAAAGTGAATACACCCTTCACACTTTTGTAAATATTTTATTATATCTTTTCATGTGACAACACTGAAGAAATGACACTCTGCTACAATGTAGAGTAGTGAGTGTACAGCCTGTATAACACCGTAAATTTGCTGTCCCCTTAAATATAACTCAACCCACAGCCATTAATGTCTAAACCTTGGCAACAAAAGTGAGTACACCCCTAAGTGGAAATGTCCAAATTGGGCCCAATTAGCCATTTCCGCTCCCCGGTGTCTTGTGTTACAAGGTCTCAGGTGTGAATGGGGAGCAGGTGTGTTAAATTTGGTGCTATCGCTCTCAAACGTTCTCATACTGGTCACTGGAAGTTCAACATGGCACCTCATGGCAAAGAACTCTCTGAGGATCTGAAAAAAAAGAATTGTTGCTCTACATAAAGATGGCCTAGGCTATAAGAAGATTTCCAAGACCCTGAAACTGAGCTGCAGCACGGTGGGCAAGACCATACAGCGGTTTCACAGGACAGGAATGAGTGCTGCCAGCATTGCTGCAGAGGTTGAAGGGGTGGGGGGTCAGAGCTCAGACCATATGCCGCAAACTGCATCAAATTGGTCTACATGGCTTCTGTCCCAGAAGGAAGCCTCTTCTAAAGATGATGTACAAGAAAGTCCACCGTTTGCTGAAGACAAGCAGACTAATGACATGGATTACTGGAACCATGTCCTGTGGTCCAATGAGACCAAGATAAACTTATTTAGTTCAGATGGTGTCAAGTGTGTGTGGCGGCAACCAGGTGAGGAGTGCAAAGACAAGTGTGTCTTGCCTAAAGTCAAGCATGGTGGTCAGAGTGTCATGGTCTGGGCCTGCATAAGTGCTGCCGGCACTGAGGAGCCATGAATGCCAACATGTACTATGACATACTGAAGCAGAGCATGATCCCCTCCCTTCGTAGACTGGGCAGCAGGGCAGTATTCCAACATGATAACGACCCCAAACACACCTCCAAGACGACCACTGCCTTGGTAAAGAAGCTGAGGGTAAAGGTGATGGACTGGCCAAGCATGTCTCCAGATCTAAACCCTATTGAGCATTTGTGGGGCATCCTCACACAGAAGGTGGGGGAGCACAAGGTCTCTAACATCCACCAGCTCTGTGATGTCGTCATGGAGGAGTGGAAGAGGACTCCAGTGGCAACCTTTGGTGAACTTCATGCCCTAAAGGGTTAAGGAAGTGCTGAAAAAAAATGGTCGCCACACAAAATATTGACCCTTTGGGTCCAATTTGGACATTTCCACTTAGGGGTGAAGTAAATGACACAAAATCCTTTCCAATGCCTCTCACTGATTTCTGCGCCTAGAAAGCTTTGTCCTCTGACGTGACTACAAATTCAGGAGGGCATTTTATCTCTGGATACAAAAAAATTAAATAGTTCTATTTATTCACCAAAATGAAAATTCTGGATCGAAACAGAAACATAAAATGACCCTCCCCATCTTTAAAAATAAAATAAAAAAATAAACTTTTAATAAAAGTAACACATCAAAATTGTACAAACAAATTAAATAACAATATTAATATATTTATACAAATATGATTGTTAAAAGCACACACAAATTCCAACGTATACTGGTTGCCTGGGCATGATATGAGCGTGGTTGCTGTTAACAATCATATATAAATTGATATTGCATTTTTTGTCCAATTTTGGTGTGTTACTTACTTTTAATAAAAATGTAGTGTTATCACACCAAAATTGGACAATAAAATACAATACACATTTAATGCTGGAACTTGGGCATGATAGGACTGTGATTGCTGTTAGCAATCATACTCCTATCATGCCCAGGCATACCAAGGTTCCAGTGTGTACTGGCTGGTTTGGCATGATAGGAGTGTGATTGTTAACAGCAATCACACTCCTATCATGCCCAGGCAACCAGTAAATGCAGGGGCTCTGAATGAGATCTTCTCCACATAGCGATTTCCATTGGAGCCAGTCATATTGGCTCCACTCATGTACATCCCAGATTCTTATTGTTTTTAACCCCAAAGGGGTAAGCTATATCTCCTTATTTGCTTATTCGGTCCACTCACTGTGATGGGTTACACCACCACTATTCTCTTCTGCCACACCAACACCTAAACACACACACCAGGGCAGGTTCTGCCACATTGACACCCAAACACACACACCAGGACAGGCTCTACACACTGACACCAAACACACACACCAGGACAGGCTCTGCCACACCGACAGCCAGACACACACCAGGACGGCTCTGCCACACCAACACGCACACACCAGACAGGCTCTACCATACTGACACCCACACACACACACCAGGACAGGCCTTCTGCCACAGCGACACCCAAACACATACACCAGGACAGGCTCTGCCACACAGACAGCCAGACACAAACATCAGGACAGGCTCTGCCACACCGACAGCCAGATACACACACCAGGACAGGCTCTGCCACTTGTGTATTTAATGCCGCCATCATAGAAAAAATAATGCCCAGAAGTGTGGAGGATGTATATCTGAGTGTTTTGTTCCTTCCATGAGTCTATACACCACCATACTGCAGGGCAGCATTGTATCTGGGCTGGTCAGCAGAACGTAAGTTATATGTGTCCTGGAAAACATGGTCGTTGTGGTCACCCTAATGCATCCACACCCTTGTGTATTGCCCCCAGCTAGCCCCACACTGTATATTTATCCCATCACCCAGCCCTCCTTTAGTATTGATTTATGTGATGCCCTTAGCCAGCACCCTCTAGTAAGTTAATGCCCCCCCTTTTGGTATTGCATCAGCCCTGGCACCCTGATTGCATTCACAGGATCTGTCCAACACCCAGATTGGAAGCATAGGACTTGCCCCCAAACATCATGCCTGTGGCATCCTAGCCTCAAACAGCCTCCCTGTGCAATGCCCTCCCCTTACACACACACACACACATATTTATTAATTCATTCATTTACTCATTCACAGATACTCATTCATTCACTCAATCACACATTCATACACCCTTCCCCACCCCCTTACCTGAACTGCACATCTCGGTGTCACTTGCATCCAGGAACGGAGCAGGGTCATGTGATGTGGCTTAAAGTCACGTGACTTCGCTGGGTTCCTGCTTGTCCTGCAAGTTCTTAAGAGTTCTGTCTTGGTCTTCCCACCAGTGTTCCACAGGTGAGATGGTTCAGAGCAAGGGGCTTGCAGTGGGTGCAGCTAATGCTAGAACTTGTCCAGCTGTCCTATCTGCTCGGCGTTCTGGACATATTGGTAAATCATTCGGAGGGGGGGGCAATCTGGGCTCCTTACCGGTTTGGCAAATAAACATGGCTTGATAAAAGACCTCTAGAGGTCAAAACGATGCCACTGTTTGTGTGTGGACTTTAAAACACTTCACAACTTGAAGTGCTGAGCCTTCATCTGTTTGTTTGCCATTAAGGGTCCTGGAGCCCGGCACCCGTCGATTTTTCTGGACCCAATACTCATAGTTGGCCTAAGCTACAGTACAACACTGGCCCGGACATAATCCATCTCTTAAACTAGAGATAGATAATCTACTTGAATCGTATTGATGAAATTATGAAAAGCAAGGAACCAGTTCGCTGTTCCGACATATCCAGTCAGACACTTGACAGTCTGATTATATTTCTTGCAAAGCTATGTATAGTTTTCATTATCATTGAAAATTCTCATTTATGCCATGTCTATGTTTACATAAAACTTTACAAGAAACAAGAACCAGTTCATAGCTAACTTAAAATAATACAGCTCAGTATATATCAGCTTCGGTCTCCTGGATATACCACACAGCTGCTCAGGCATTCTCGCTTTGTCAAGTGCACATACTTTATTAAGCAGCAGCGACCTGTTAAATGCTCTACACATTCTGGGTGTCATATTAACGTTAATTTTACAGCCTATACCATTATATAGTATACATCCAATATACCAGCATATACCATTCATTTAGGTAGGTATTTCTGTGCAATTATGCTTGTTTTTTTTCTGTTTTCTCTCTTTATCCATATCTTATGCTCTCCATTTTTCTCATCTCTCTTCATCACTCTGCTTCTCTCAACTTTTAACTATACTCTATAAATTGCTCTCATCTCTCTACTCTCCTTTCATAGTATATATCTCTCTCCGTTTTTTTTCTACTTCATAATACTCTATCATCTCTCCCTTCTTACTCTCTGTTCCTCCCGTTCATTAAATTATAATTATGACTTCTGAAAATGTATGTAGTTTTCTCAGTAATGCAAATTATTTACTCTCCCAGCACTGCTCTTTTCAATCAACTGGTTTATTAACACCATACATTGATGTAAGTCCTGAAAAATGGGTAAAAAAAGGAGCTAATAGTTGTTAGCTTACTTGCCATTATCATAAAACATGTATTTTAAATGTATCACAGTCAAGAATATGTAGCTTAAAATATGTGTACAGCCATTGTACATTGGTAGAAGCTATAACAGGCATTCGTTTGCCTCTGTTGAATTCCAGAGCAAATAATTTCAATCAGTTGAAGTCCAGTTAAAATAATTTTAACACAGTTTGACATAGTTTGAAACACTTTGGGTTTAGCTCCACCACTTTATCGTATGGCTATTTTATTGTGCTTTTCTCCAGTTTATCACCCTCAGGTCAGTGGTCTCCTAGAGAAAATCATGTTTGTAAGATGTTACTCCTGTCATAAGTCTCTTAAGAGTTTTTAGCACAATGTGAGGATGTATAGATGTGTGTTAGTGGGGTTTAACTAAAAGGAAATTGTAAGACCATTGTCCTACCCTTCATGACATTGTTAAAGATCAGACTTTTCTCTCTCCTCTGTGCACAGTCAGGACTAATATGGTCAAAAATGTATTGTTGAAAATATTCAGCCATTCTGTATTCTTCCTTTAATCTCAGGCACACATTCCCAAAGCCTATTTTCAGACATTCTGTAAATTCTTTAACAAAGTAACCAGCATACAAGAAGTCATAGGAACCTAGGAAGCTAAGCATGTCTCATATAAATGTTTCTGTTACACAAAAGCTGGTGTCATATGGTTGGTTAAACAATGTGTACTAGAAAGCGTGGGTCTACAATCTTCAAATATATCTTTTGTGACCTAGAAAAATGGAGTAACTCTTTTCTAGAGTGCATTATTTCTGGATGATGTACATCATGGAAACTTGTTTAAGTCTCAGTGAATTGTTATGTTACAAGATGTGCAAAGTTAAAGAAAGGGTCGATTAACACATGCTGTGCAACAGCTTTCATGGGGCAAGAGCAGCAGCTTCCCTGGGCACCACTAGGTAAAGGATGCACAGCCATCCTGTGACTATGCCACTTGTTCTTCCCTTGTTTCCTAGAAGGGCATGTGACCGCTAGACAGGGCAAAGCATCCCATGATCCAAGATCCCAAGTTACAACTCACTTGTGCCAGTGTGACACCCCTCACATTGTTGTAAATATTTTATTATATCTTCTCATGTGACAACACTGAAGAAATGACACTCTGCTACAATGTAATGTAGTGAGTGTACAGCCTGTATAACAGTGTAATTTTTTTCTGTCCCCTCAAAATAACTCAACAGACAGTCATTAATGTCTAAACCTTAACAGAAGTGAGTACACCCCTAAGTGAAAATGTCCAAATTGGGCCCAGTTAGCCATTTCCCTTCCATGGTGTCATGTGACTTGTTAGTGTTACAAGGTCTCACCATCACCAGAAGGATATTGACATTTTGAGAAGAGTTCAGAGAAGGACTATTAAAATTGTGAATGGTTTTGCATGGTATAAATTATCAGGAAAGACTAAAGTATTTCAATATGTATGTCTTGGAGGAAAGCAGAGAGAAAAGAGATGTGAAGTAAACATTTCAAAAGTTAAAGGGATTTAGCAAAGTACAGGCATGAAGCTATCCTGACCCTAAAACAATACCAAGGACTTATGTCAAGAAAAATGGGCATAGCTGAAGCATTTTCTGCCATCAAATTCTATGTTTCTATGCCCTTCTCTGGTCATCTGAGAAGTTAGCAGCAACACTGAACAGGTATACATATTTACAATATACACACACACAACAAAACAAACAAAACAATCCAAACGAGAAAACTGATTGTGAAATCCCCTTTATAATTTTTTCAATTATGTAGCTTCATATGCAAATCTGGTAATTATGACTATAACTCATGCTTTGTAGCATATAGTAATGAGAAAAATAATCAGTATTGTAACTTTGCTTTTTCTTCTGCACAATCCTTACGCTTATTGGTTTTCATATTCACAATGAATTGACGTAGTCCTTTATATCAGACTTTAGTATCCTAAGTGTTTATAGCCTCAGCTAGACATATACATGTACCATATATTCCATTTCCGCATATGAAATAGCCATCAAAATATTTTTTTTACATAAGTTGCTTCCTATAAACTAAAATCTACATCAGTGTGGTACAACCTGGTGTATTATCATGTTATTGTTATCATTAACATGATTGATTGTCTACTGTGTTTTTTTGGAACATTTCAGTAATTTCTGTGGCCTTTCCCTTTGTCTCTGTTCAGCGTTCTGTTTTGGTGGAACACTAGTCAGCCAACCTTGTACCCTCAGGTCTTGTTTTGCAGCTTTGCTAATAAATCATTGACATTTAAAAAGTGACCTTATGTTGTAAAATATCCACTGGGATAGCAAGGCATTTAATGAAATAATGTTTGTGCACCAACAAATCAAACAAACAAATGAAAATGTAATAATCAGTCTGTGGAGTGGTGATGCAGGACACCAATATCCTTACTCTCAAAATATGCATTTGTGCAAGGAGATTTAAAAATTCCCCTTGTTGCCAATTTGGAAATTTGCATTTTACAACACTACGTATCATGAATGTGCTATAGAAAAACAATAAATAATAACAATGTTAAAAAAAACATCCCACTGATGTTTCAGGCATCAGTGGGAGGGGGATTAGGAGGACAATGTTTACAAAATATTAACTAATATTAAATAACTCATCAGAGCAAAAACTATTACATATAATATTTATTTAGTAAGAATCCTATTGAAGCAATTCAGTTGGACCTGATCGCTGAGTTTAGATGTTGTATTGAGTCTAAGTTTGCGTCTGCATTAAGAAGTCAGGTATGGGTAGGGGTTAGTCCCAAAGGGACTTGAAAGGGTTGCCTGGAATTACAGAAGGTAATGAGCTCTGTATTACTTTAACATAGCGCCAACAATAATTAGTGTTCTCACTTAGAGACTTTCCATGAGATATCCAGTCGTCGTAGACACTGCTTGGACTCTAATCTAGATACCACAGTACCTATATGCAAAATAACAATTAAAACACACACAAAACAGTTCTAACCTTCATCTCATTTCATTGCTAGGCACGTCACATACATCTTGCTCACCTTGGTCATCTCTCTGGCCATCTGGCACATCCAGGAAATCCCTGGTGGGCTGCTGGTTGACAGCGCTACACACACACTGCTCCAGCAGCCAATCAGGTGCTTCTGTGTGCAGCAACTGGTTGGATATGTCTGGCTGCATGCAACATGAGCATAAAATGCATGTGGCTGCGGGTATCCAGCCGTCTGGAGCACTTATGTCATCAGGTGGCTGCTGGCTTTAAGGTGCCAGGGCGGCTGCATCATCTCCCGTCCTGCCCTATAGCTATGCCATAGGGATAGTATTGCAAGCTTAAGTACGGATTTCACCTAATTTAATTTATTCTACCACAATTGGAAATGTATTTCCAAAGCCTGGGTAAAGCATAAAAATAATTGAATTGGGGTTAATAAATTTCAGAGATATAACCCGTTTACTCTACTTTTGTAAAAAAGTAATAAAGATCCACGAGTTTGTTCAAATAAATGTTATACATTTAGCCATACTGTTATTTTGTGTAATACAAGGATTAGAAAGGTTGTTTTTGTTAGAAAACGATTAGCGGTTATATCAGTTGCCGAGTTTGAAATATGCATTGACATTTTCTTAGAATTGGGCATAACAGTCCAAACATTCCTCCTACCTTTGTATTGCGCGAAAGTTCTCTGAATGGAAGTTAAGAGGGAGCTCTAGCACTTAGTGTGGCTTGTTAAATTCCCACAGAAAAACATTTTAGTTGACCCTGGTCATGGATCACTGCCATAATAACAAGTGTCTCAGTAAGTTACCCATTGCCACTCAGTTGTAGCTTAATTTACGTTTAAGTGGCAATTAATCATTGTACGTTAAGTGGTTGTTTTCCTAGGACTAAAGACAGTGGCACATCTAACAAAAATATACAATCTAATGCCTTCAAATAAATTGCTTAAAATATCTTTAATTAACATTAAAAAAATGTTTAACTCAACTTTAACACTTGAATAATTTGGTGTTTAAATTAAATTTCCGACTGTACTTCAGTTTGTTATATAGAATGTTCCATTAATGATTTGATATTTATGCCTTCAGTAAAGTTATGTGATTTCAGCTTGGAAGCAGTGACCTTTTTAACTAATATATATGTTTGTCTTTGGGTATATCTTTATTGCAAGAAGCTCTAACTAACCAATGGGATGCTTCTGCTGAATGAGATGGTGATGAGAAAACATTACAAAGTTTTTACCAAAAAAGTTATTTTTTTTATTCATAACACCATAGGTTTTTTGGTTGACCTATAAGCGTAGAAAGGCAGGATTGGTCCAGCAGACAAGCTCAGCCAAGTCGCCAGTTAGGCAAACAACAACAACACGCTCAATGCAGATGTTTTGGCCCTGTCAAAGCACATGAATTAATTGAACTTACAGGGCTTTACTCCAAACAATGTAAGTAAAAAGTGAAATGCACAAGGTATCTGCAAAGTACAGAAATAGATCTATGCATGTATAAGAACATTTTTCGTTTTGTAGAATTACATAGCCCTAAAAACCATAAGCGCCAAATATTCTTTAAACAGTCAGAAAACACAAAAAATACACAAAATACCACATCTGGGGGATTCTGATTTAGAGGCTCCTCGGCCAAGCACATACACTAACTGACTGAACCTGCGGTTGATCTCGTACTGAGCAGGATTACTGTTGCAACAACGCATCATCAGTAGAATAACACAAACCTGGGTCATGGGGGACTAAACTTAGCCAGGCTAGTTTGAACCTATTGATGATGATGTTTTTGCAGTAGTATTATTGTATATTGAAACTTTAAGATAATGTGACATAATCCCAGAATTTAAGGTGTTATTGCTCCCTTTGTAGGTGATGGAACGCCTCCAATTTCTAACCTCAAATTTTAGACGTATCTTTTCAAAATGTTTGTGTGTGTGTTTCAGAGGAAGATCATTTAGGGGGCAGATTAGTAAAAGTAATTATAAAATCACAGGTACTAAAATCTAAATATACATGTGTATCTGTGTGTATAAGTGTATATACATATGTGTGGTTTAGAATAGTTGACTGAATAGGTATATACTTTAGAACATTCCCACCTGTTTGTCAAAGTTAATGCCACCTGTTTTGTAAATGAATTATGACAGAAAAGGACAAACCCAAACGCTGATATACAATCCTCTGAGGACATGATCTACGGACAAAGAGAGGCTACCGGATTATTCATCTCATTAGGAGTGTCCTAACCTCCCTCATCAAAGGATGCTCTCCTTAAAGGAAATCACCTTTTTATATGGGGATTTAGATGATTTTCACAGCTGCTGTCGCAGACTAGTATATTCATATAACATCTGTTTGGTAATAAGGGAGATCTGTCCCACCGTGTCACTTGCCTTTAATTGCACATATCCAGGAAGCCTCTTGGCAGAGCGACAGAGATTTATGTCTGTTTTGCACCAATATATTTCTCCATATGGATATTTGTCTTCCTAGTTTTTCTCCGTAGGGGTTAGGGTGTAAGTTGAACTGAGACAGCATTCCCACTGCCACTGATCTTAAATGAAAAGGTTCAACTGCAGAAAAGGGTTTTATTTCAATCTTTTCATCTTCAGTACCAAAAAGCAGTTTCAGAATAAGAATTCAGGCTGCTGAATTAAATGTGATAGGAAAGTCTTTGTGCATGTTAACTCTTTATTGTCTCCACCACTGTTTCAAGGTCAAATGGGTATTTGAAGAATGTTCTTAACAAAACTGATTTATTTAATAATATAGAAATATGTACAGTACACAAAATTTTAATCTGAATGATTATATAGTTGAGTGGAGAAGACGATGGCTGATTTTTTTTTTTTAATAAAAGCTATGATTGAGAAAAATATTTTGTTTTTATTTCCTTTTTTTCCAACCTGCCCCCCCAGTTATGCACATCTGCCCCCTGGCTTGCCACTCTGCCCCAGAAATGCCTTATATGCCACTGTACCCCATGATATGCCTTTTAACCCTCAAAATGCCACTGTGCCCCATGATATGCCTTTTGACCCCCTATGTGCCACTCTGCC
>VKOC01031266.1:0-19192 GCA_009364415.1 Spea multiplicata
ATTTGAGGTGGGATTGGTATACAGTACTCTGGCAGTGGAAGGGTTAAACATGTTGCGTGGTGTCTCACGGCAGCTGTTGTTGTGACATCATAATGGAAGCTACGCACATTACACTGGTTCTTCACACACACACATCTGAAGACAGCTGATTTCCTGGCAAAGTGAACTGCAGAGTGTCAGGATGACAGCAAGAGATCCGTCAACTGTATGAAGAGTGTGGATCTTTTTTTCTTTTCTTTCTTGATCTTTTTGTTGCTTTTTCTGTTTTTATTATTTTATTTTTTTTAATGTAGTCAGAGTTAACCTCTTAGTGCCCAGAGGGAAGGGCAGTTCTCAAAGCCATGGTTCCCCAGAGGTTTCCTCCTGAAAATGGGGGTTTTCCTCTCCTGTGTGCTGAGGAATGACTCTTTGTGAGTCCAGAGGTAGCTCCTTCTCTGTCCCCCCTAGCCCAATCCATACAATGTATTTGTATTATATAATAAATCTTTTATTGTCCCCATAATATGTGTTATGTACTAGTATTTTAAAGTCCTAAAAGGAATGAATCGCCTTTGGTTAAAATATACTTCCTACTGAGATGGTGGTAGGCATTAGTTGGGAACATTTCGAGTGTTGCGCCGAATTTATCCGTAACCCTGGCGCTGTTTATAGAATACACACAAGAGGGCGCGTGTACGTAGCGTGTACAGTCTGGCATACGCCCGTCGTCTCTATTGCTTCCGGATATCAGCGAGCGGAAACAAAACAAGTGCTTCACGTGCGGGTGGCTCTTCAAGAATTCCGTTAGTGTCCCGTCGTACGAGTGGCCCTTGTGCGCTGCTGGCTATATTTCCCATCGAAGTCCGGCTCCCCTGGACGCTACAATGTAAGGTGCGATCTGCATATAAAGTCGCGAACTCATTTCAGTTCGCACAGCAGCCGATCTCGTTTCGCAGAGACCCAATGGCCAAAAGGAAATTGGAGCCGCAGCCGGTCACCTTTCACCCCCCGTGTAAGAAGTCGGCGTATGAGTTACCCGCCGCCCCTAATCTGTGTGCCCCGCAGAGCACTCACATTACCCCCAGGAGAAAGCGGAAGCTGGATTCCGACCCAGATGGGGTATCGGAAGTCAGCACCCCTTCAGTTCCGCGTGAGACACCGGCCCGGGAGCGAAGCCCGGAGGGATCCGTACCTGTTTCCAGCAAGAAGAAGAGACTTGAAGAGAACCGGTCCGTCAAAGCAGCGGTGTACAAATACCAGGTACATTAACCCTAAGCATCTCGGTTACAAAGGGGTACTGGGTCTGTGCGTAGAGAAAATGCCTTGTATTTCGGTAATTGAGATACATTTAGTAAAAAGTACTATGTTGAGTACCTGATACTTGTGTAATTAAATAAGAAATACTGGAGTTCTGCCCCACCCACCTGTAACTTCATTTTCTAGGCTGCTGATCTGAACACACCAACTACCCCAAAGCGTTCATGTTTTTAGGATCTCCTTACATGAGAATAGTTTCCAGAAAGACATCTAATTGCTGGTCATGTGACTAAATTCTGCACACTTGGGCTGTTGGTGTTCCTAGAATTTTTGTTGAGGCCTCTTGCACCTGAGATTGCCATAGACAGACCGGTGTTATCCAGCCGGGGACCCGCAAAAGTCTTCATACGGCCATAACTTACCCAGAAATTCACAATTGATGTTGTGTTACAGAAAATGTAATTGTTGATCCTCAATGATCTCTAACTATGTCTTCACTCTATTAAACGTTTTGTTCCGTAGCAGATGCATGTTTATGTGAGATCCTAAAAGCTGTTCATTAAAAAGATGGGAACATCTCTATAGGCTCGGGATTCATTCCCACTCTGTTCATATGTGTCTGTAAATAAGTGCATCTGTAAATAAGTGCGTCGAGATGAACAGCGAGTAAATTCAATATATGTTCTCCATAGGCGTGATCATCGTTGGGTTATAACGGATATAACAGGGAATAGTTGGAGACAAGAACAGTGCTTGCCAACAAAGCAAGGAATAGACACACTCAGTAAATGCTACTTAAAAGCACCTATGTGAAGCATAATGTCTATATAGCCATATATTGCTTAGCCCGGCGCAACGTCAAGGAACCCGATCTCGGTGAGTCCTATCTACATCATTGATGGCATCATAGTTCCACTGATTGGGCTCCATGGCAAAAAATATAGCAATGTTAGGATTAGATAGGGCAAAATTGGGGTACTTTAACGTAAATACGGAATCCTCAATGTTAATTCCTGTATTTGTTGGATATATTGGTCATTTCAGCAGCACTTGTATTTTTCAGCATCATATCACAGCCATGAGTGCCAAGAACATAGTAATGGAAATGCTGAAAATGTGATTATTAAAGTGCGCACTTCATGTTTTTGTTTTCTTTGTAGGATGACGAGAAGTTCTCTGAATTCAATACATTCCAGTTTTGGAAGACGCCATTACCGCAAGTGGATTTATCTGAAATAGCAGCTGGGACTTGTGAAGACAGTAATAACATTACACAAATCACCACCAGAGATATAACAGAAGAGATGGACAGCTGATATACGATTTCATATAAACTGCAACAGTGTCGCTGTGTACTGTCTCATGCTTTGAGGGTTCTTTATTTAAGGCTGGAATTACAGGCTTCTTAGGAAAAGGATTTGGAAATATCACGTCGGCTTTAAAGGCTCAACTAGTGTACATGCGATTGGTTGACAATGTTGTCTTGATTTCAATGGCTGTGCTGCAGAACATCTGCAGGACGTGTACTTAAGTATGATTCCTATTAACACTTCTTTGTTTTAGTAGAGGTGGCCATGGGGGGACCAATTTGCATACAGCCAATATCTTCAATAAGTATTAAAACATTTATAAAACAACAATTTTGAGGAATAGACTGTACTCGTTATCAGAAGGAAAGACCCGAGCCTTAATCATGCGAAAAAAGAAAAGTGCAGGAAGAAATGTCAGAAGAAACAAGTATATTTTGCAATCATCAGAATGAACTAGCTAATTAATATCAGCTTGATATTAAGTGACCTGTTGTAATAAATGTATATTAATGTGCGTAGCACGGATTGGGGAATTTCTACCACCATTGTGGTAGGCCATAAAGCCGCTATATTTTCACCTTCATAAAAAAACCGTTGCCATCATTTACGTTTGTTTCAGATTTGTATTGGTGTTGATGGGGAAAAAAAGATTGCATTATATTTAAAAGCCTCTAATATTATGGTCCAGGGATCCAATTCACTGTTGTAAGGTCATAGATTATAAAAGAGAAATCAAGAGAAGGTGGATGCAGAATTTTTTCTTAGCTATCATAATCTGTACAACCCATTTAAAGGAACTATACAGCATGTACATACTTTTTCATGTCCAGGTAAACAAGTACGCTTAACTTTATACATACTTTTTTTTTTTTTACTTCTTAGCCCAGGCTGCAAGAACAAAATGATTAAGTTTTAGATTAGATTTCCTGTGCACATCTTAAACTTTCAACTGACTGCTGCCAGTATGTATGATCTATAAAGTTGTCTTTGCAAACATGCAAATAAAGTCTGCAAAGTTACACTACAATAAGCTGTGATCTACCTTTTTTTATAAGATTTTAACCTCCAAAAAAAAAATTGTGTTTTGCTGTTGTAATATAGAAACCAAAATTGCATTATTTATTTTAATGTTTTAACCCCCTGAACACAAAGTAGCTGTAACAGCTTGTTGTGGTGGTAAATTAAGGAAGGGGTCTAATTTGAGCTTGCTATCCACGTGACACCTGGAGAAGTCTAGACGCACATGAAGGCAAGAATCTAAAACACCTAAAATTTAGTATTGCTACCAGTCTTTTTATTAAGGATTACGTTCCAATGATCAGTACTCAGCATTTCCTTTAGGGGGTGCTGTTAAACCTGAATTCAGGAACATGAATCCAGGAACATGATAGGGAGGCTCAAATTACAGGATTAGATGCTCCCCTGCTTGATGGAATTAGGAACAATAATAGCATTTTAATACCGTTCCATAGCAAAATATTTGTGTAATAAAATTTCATTTTAATACCTCTTAAAATGAAGTGATGGTACGGAAACTCCAGACAGTCAATTCAGGAAAGTAGGTAGAAAGTTTTGATTTTTAAGTAAAAAAAAAACTTTTGCAATTAACATTGTAACTAAGTGATGTAACGCTTATGAAACGTTCTGCTTCAGGTATTTTCCATTCACCTTTATAAAATGTAGAACCCTGTTTTGTGGAACCCTGTTATGTTTGTGATGATTAATGAAAGGTGAGTTGACCCCTGGGACCCTGGATAGTGGCATTATTTACTAGTGGAGGGAGAGTTTGCAGGATAGTTGTAGTTTAACCTTGCTCGCTTTAATATTCATTATGAGAGCCAACGCTGACAGGTTGTTCCAGCAAGCTGGGCCGAGCTGGCCCTGTGAAATGCATAACTTCATGGGTGAGATGGCTTTGAATTTTTTTATACAGAGCCTGCCTCTTCCTGCAACAGAAGCTCATTTGGGTTTGACATCATCTACAGCTAAGTCACGTAGTTGACATGTCAACTCTCTCTCTTTAGTGAATAAACCCCGAAAGAGGTAGCATGTAAATGCCCTACACCTATGTATTTTTATTTATATATATATATATTATTTATAAAAGGTTGCAACTTCCATTGCCCCCAACCAAGTACGAATGCACGAGAAAAGCAAAAGGCTGGCATACTTGTGAAAATATATATATTTTTTTTATCTAAACTGTGTTTTTATAGTGTATTATTTAACCTTTTATTTTCTCTGTCTACCTTGCCCTATTCTGTGTGCCATTGCGAAGTGAAATGAGCATGTGGTAATGTGCCCTGTAGGTTTTTTTAAAAAAAATATACAAAAACTTATGTGCGTGGGGTATTTCTGTTATCAAGAGATGCAGCTGAATAAATTTTGGGTTGCTCTGCAGTTGGATGTAATCTGTGCAAAAAATCCTAAGAAACATGGAAAGGCTGGTAGAAAAAAAAACAACAAAATTTAAGATTACAGATCTCTTTGCCAGAGGTTGGTGACCAACTGGGTCCGGTGGTCTTCTTCCAAAAAATATATACTTTTGTGGGGGTATTTTGAGCTGGTGGGTTGCTGCACAGTTCCAAATAAGACATAGGTCTCACAAAATAAAATTTTAAAATTTCAAGTTAAAAAGGAGAATGGTTAAGGAAAAATAGTGTAAAAATGCTGAAAAATACTCTAGGTTTCTAGGCACAAAATACCCTTAGTAAAGAAGGGGTTAATGCATATGTATAGTTTATTTTAAATTATAAAATACATTGGTTTATATACACACACCGCTGAAGTGCACACACCACCACCAATAAGAAATAAATAAAAATTGTGTTTTTACAAACCCAAAATAGTTAAATGAATGGAGAAAACTCTCCAGGTGTAGCAAGTAAAGCAAACAAGGTGCTAGTCTTTGGATTACAGGGATATCCCAGTGAAAAGAATCCGATATAAAAAGTAATGCTTGAAAATACTGTATACATCACCACTGAATATTATGTAAAATATTTTTATTAAATAAATCTACAATGATTACACATCATAAAACGTAGAACATAAATACAATATAAACGTAAAAAAGCTCAAATGTGAGAGCAATCAAATAAGAGCCTGAATGTACGGCAATGTTACAGGCTGCAGGAAACAGGAACTGGTATGTTTAATCCAAGCTAATTCTGTATAAAAAGACATACACACTGTATATAGTACTATTCCATACTCATACCTCCCAACATTTAAAAATGTGAAATATGGACACTATGACTAGGCATCATGAGAGTTGTAATCCACAACCAACACCTGTCACATCATCTGCTGTTAACTACAGTTCCCATGAGGCTCAGCCACAATGCTTCTACAATGCTGGCTGAGCATTATGGGAAGTGCAGCCAACAGTAAAGGTACAGATGTTAGCTGTGAACTACAATTCCAATGATTCTCAGCAAGCCAGGTGTCCACCATGATCCTGGCTAAGCATTATTGGAAGAGTAGTCCACATCAGCAGAGATTTTTTTAATAAAAAAAAAGACTGCCAGCCTCCCTCCCAGGACCTTTACACACTGCCTTTACATGCACCTGCTCATTAACACGCATATACATATACACTGCCCTTACACACACCTGCCCATACACACTGCCTTTAGACACACACCTGCCCATAAACATACATATACACATCCACTGCCTTTACACCCACCTGCCCATAAATAAACATACACATACCTGCCCATAAACATACTTATACGCATATACATTGCCCTTACACACACCAGCCCATAAACACACATATACACATACACTGCCCTGACAAATGACTTCCCATACACACTGCCTTCAGACACACATATACCCTATGTGCATACACATACACACACCAGCTTACAAATACTTTTCCTGCTCTTCCACACACCTGCCCATACACCCACTTACAAACACACACATACACCTCTTTCTCCTCATCTCTTACCTCCTCCATCGTGTCTTGGGAGCGTGATGTCCATCATTTCAGACCTCTGCTTTAGTGCTCCCTCATCACTACGTGCCAGCTATTGATGCAGAGCGTGGGGGTAGAACTTCTTGTCCCGGTGTTCGGCATTCATTTCCAGCACATAGCAATTAAGGAACACGAAAGTCGAGGTCTAAATTGTGATGTAATGTTGGCCCGGTTAGAGGGGTTTGTGATCTCCCCAACCAGTCCTGCAGGCTGCTGATCGGGAGGCTGTGCTTGCCTCTCACCTTCATACGGCCCTGCCAAAGCGGGACAGAGGTAGGGAAAGGCGGGACAGAGTCCAAAAATCGTTGGGGGGCATTAGTAACTAATGTTCTGGGCAACCTGGGCAATGTAGCTATCTTTTCGCTTGTATACCTGAAAAGTCTGAGTATACCTAGTCTCCTTCTCGCAGAGCTTATACACCTTTACTCCATACCTGGTACACTTAGGGGGAATATACTGTTTGAATCCCAGATATTTCTTCCAGGTGCAAAAGTGGGAACGGGCTGGTGTCAGTAAAATGCATGAAATCAAGGATAATTTCATACCCTTGCCTAACCATAGATAAGGCGTAAATGGGGGGTACTAGAGATAGGCCTGAAGCTCCAGTAGGAGCGGATGGGGTGCTTTTAATGTTGACCATTATCATTGTGAATGCCCAGAATTTAAGACGTTTAATACTTAAATCTTAATCTTAAAGGCCAAGAAGGCATAAACCTCCTCAGTGCTATACCTGCGCCGCATTAACCCCTAGCAGGCAAAAAGTACAGCAAGCAAAAAATTGGTGTCTGGGAACATATTTTTACATTTTTTTTGACATTTTTATTTTGAAATGTTATTACATTTTTATTTATGTTTTAACTATTTTGATTAGTAAGCTAGGCTCCATTACCTTGCATTGTTGATTGTACCTGTGGGGGAGCTCAGAGGTCTCAGTAGGGCTTGGAAAGAGCCTCTTGGAACTGTTCTACTTTGTTTCCGGCGAGCAGAATGGTGCTGTCATTTTGTGAGAGGCAGGCTGTCCTTTACTATGGACCTTGTGATCGCTCCCTTTTGAAAACCCTCTACACTATTCCCTCCACCCACTATTATTTATTTATATGTATATATATATATATATATATATATACAGTATATTGCCCAGGATTCAGTAGTGTCACTTTAACAAAGTATCATTTTTTAAAGCAAACAGTGCTGAGCTTGCCAATGATAAATTATGCACCTTGTCCAACTAAAAATGAGATGGACATATTGAAAAGACTGCTCAACCTTATCAAAGAAGAAGAATGCATTTACTTACAAGTACTTTGTAAATTCCCACATGGTATAATACTGAAATGTACCCTTCCAAGGGGATATGACTGATCATTAACAGAAAGCTGGTGCCAGATAAAGTGTTAAGTAAACACTATAATTTCTCAATAAGTTTTCCCAGAAAGGTAAAGAAATGTTTTCTGAAACATTCAGTAGAATGAGAACAGTAATTATAATATACATATAAAAATTTGGATCTCTCTCTTCCTCGTTTTTTTCCATTACGACTGATGTTGCATACCAATGGAATAACATGATTCCTGCACAAAATGCTTCTCCAAGACAATGAGCTTTTAAAGCTGTAGCAGCATCCTCGTCACATCATGTTTCCCTATCTTCTTCTTGCCAGTTGCCCTGGCCAGTGTCTGGAGTGGCCATAGTTCTTGCCATTTTAAAGCCTGGAAAAGTTTTTCTCATCATGGTGGCGCAACTATGTAATATGGCCAGAGACTGACACGATGTCCTGATGAACCAGGACTAAACATTTGCTAACATATCCTTATATCTGCATTTTTTAAAGTTCTGATCAGTTTATTTGAATTCATTGCTAAAATACACACTATTTCATAACCATCCAGTGGTCTTAATCTTATGTTACTTTACCTCTAATTCACTTTACTAGTGGCTGCTTTCTGATGAGTGTATCATTGAGTCTACATCAGGGCTCTGTAGGTACCTGTCCATGCCAACTGTACTCTTCCCTTCTGAAAAGGCTGAAAGTTATTAGGGCCAAGTGGCTATGCTGGGTGTTTCACACAGAAACATAATTCAAAGCATAAGACAGGGGACCTACAGATTTAACAAATAGGAACCGTCATGCAAAAAAGATTTTCAACATAATTTTTTTCTTAAATATATATATGGGAACTTATGCAAATCCTATACCTTCAGTGTACCAGAGAAGTGTACAATACCACTTAAAAGTGTTGCAACATACTGGACACCCCTCTGTCATTCCTGCATGAGTGTTAGCAGAGCAAATATACCAAAGTAAAGGAGACTAAATTTGTATAAACGGAAAATGTACATACTCACCAATAAACCACATGCGTTGCCTTTTATTGTGGTTGACGAATATAATGTATATTTACATAAAAAGTAATTTAATTAAAGAATAGGGCATGTTTATTGCCTAACCAGTTCAGTGAGTTTAGCACAGAAGCAGACTGCAGACATTAAAATATGGCATATTCAGCATAAAAAAATTTGAGAATTTCCAGTGATTAGACAATTTTAGAAGAACTGTATACCCTAGTAATCTAATTGTACTACTACAGCTTTTAGGCTATTGTGAGGCAATGACCAATTACCTATAGTCCATCCAGAGACCGTTCCATTTGAGTTCCATTACCTTGCACTGTGACATTATTCAAAGCCTACAAAGATTTTTTAAGAAGCATGACATTTTTCTAACAATCATTTAATTAAAGACAACAGGGATTTTTTGGGGGGGATCAGTTAAACAATTTATGTTTAGGGGTGGAGAGTGGGTCATGACCAAAAACTGCTCCCCTGGTCGGAGAAAGAAGAAACTGGCCAGGCTAGTCAGATCTTTACCTGAAGACTCCGGGTCAAAACTGGAGAAAACAACCTGTGTTTTACTAACAGACAGCACTACTATGTATAATTAGCACACATGCTTTGGTAGGGCAAGTTTTATCTCTGCTGACACCTGTCCAACACGATGGCACACACTGACATTAGCCATTGCGCCTATGCACTGAAAGAGGTGAGACTTATGCTGGAGGTGGTTGTTTCCATTCTGCAAGTAGATAATTATTGACATGTTCAGAGCTGGAAACCTACTGCATTTAACCTAGTGTCTCCTTGTGAAGGCACTTGTGAAGGCACGAGTCTTAAGGCTCTGGCTTGCAAACAATGTTTGGTAATGGTAATGCCCACTTCTCACCCAGGTTCCGCTCACTTTCTACCACATCAGAGTCTACCAGGAGCTAGTCAAAGCCCTTGTCATGACCACATCCCTTCCTGCTATAAGGAACAGGAGAGATGGAGCTACAGACAGAAAGCTCTGGGAAGTTCCCAGGTATGGACCTGACTGTTCTTATAATGTAAATATATATATAAATTAAGTCTCAATAATTAACCCGCCAGGAATGGCTTCTCACGATGCATAGATTATTCTTTCTGCAATTTCTCATTTGGGTGCACACGTTTCCCCTCCTTTATGTCACCTTTACCCGCCCTCATTTTAAATTAGCTCTCTTTCTTAGAATTTTCCCTATTTTCTTTCACACTACCGCAAATGCCTGCTTGGACTGAGGACACCAGTGTTAAGCCCACAAACCCCCTACCCCTGTAATTTTGATTTGAGGGTGGTGCTGTCACTAGTCACTTCTAGGCTGCACACATTAAAACACCAATGGTAACCTCAGCATTTTTTACAGGATAATACATAGTAAATTCTACACAGTGCCAACCTTTTTTTATAGCCTGACAAACTCACTTGGCGTCTATGCAAAAGTTTAGGTGTAACATGCCATTTGACATTTGACCGCTCTTAATCCAGCCTTTAGAATAAACTACTGAACTCAAAAGCAACTCAGATCACCAATGTTAATCATTTTCTACACTTAGAATTGATTGAAGCCAGACTAAGTCACAACCTCCCAAGTACTTCACCAAGGTGACACAAGCCGTGTCTCCAGCTGCAGAGAAAGTTGTTTTTATTATAACTTTCTGACAAGGTTGTGATTTTGTCTGATCGAAGTGAATTAATTTCCTTCCTCTGGCTTGTAAGCTAGATCTGAGCCTGGCAGAAGCATCTGGATCAGCTGAACCAGAGGAGCTCAATTCAATGGCTGAAGCCTACATACTCGCAGCTTTTGAGCATGAAACAGGTATGTATATGGGTTTCCTTACAGGATCAGTGCTTACGATCTATTTTGATGCTGAACATAGAAGACTGCTTGCATTCAAACCGCATTTAGCATTGCTTCAGAGAATTTATAATTGTTTGCAATCTAACACTGTTAGAATGTCTATAGATATGCACACAATTTTTGGGGTATAAATCGTGATTTTATTGGAATTAACTTTCCTCCCCGTTTGATTGAGTGAGAAGAAATTAAATGTGAAAGTGGGGAGAGCCTTCTGAAGAGTGGCCGCAACATCCTTCACTTTTTCTTTTAAGATGAATGTTGTATTAAATTAGACAAATTAACTAAATGAATCTCATATTACATTACAGTTAGTAGCTCCATTCCAAAAGAGAGAAAAATAGCTCCCTGCCCCTAATACAACAGGATGTGTTTTCAATAACCGACAAACACATTACTACCAGCTACAAAGCAAAGGAAGTTGTTGGAAGGATGCACTGTGTACTTGTTACAAACAAGCAATGCAGCTAAGACTGTAAGTAAGCAGGACTCAAAAGTAAACATGGTCTCACTTTAGCAAGAACAATCTCTCCAGTTCTCTTGTTATGACATGGGTCATGACGGACTGGAGCAGTGGGCCAGTCCAAATTGGGCAAGCCTAGTGACCGCACTGTAGTTTGAGGGCAGCAGCTTCTCTTGGGCCAGAGGGTCTGAGCCCATTCCCCTGTAGACCATTATAGATCCACTTGAGTAGTATTTTGTGTTGTTGTTGCTATTTACATTTGTTTGAAGAAATAAAAACATTTTTTTCCCCAAAAGAGAGTTGGATTATGTATGCAAAATGTTTTATTAGTCTTTGTGTTAGTGTTGATTTGTAGCATGTTGTCGCAGATCCGTTGCATACTGAGGAACCTTTAGTTACATTACAGAGAAATATACATTTTAATATAGCTCATTATTATAATATTAAACTTAGAGCACCTCGCATTTTATAATGGCATGTACGAGTAGACAGGAAAATGGGTGGTTGAAAAGGTGTTTAATACAAGATGTTGTGCAAAGATATAATTACTAATAAATTGGTAAATGTTTTTCAATTTTAACCCAAAATCTAGCTGCTTATTATGCCGTATTGTTTCAATGTAATGTTTTTCCTTTTTGTGAGGTGACAGATCAATGTTTTTGTGCTGGTCAAAATAGTAAACTTCTGTGGCCTACGCCACTTTTGTCACAAAACTTATGACATACTTTACAGTATACTTTATTGTGTATATCCTACTGTTTACACAGTGTTTTCTCAGCAAAATTAACCTTTGCACTTAATGTCAGCAAAATGAATTACATTTGTTCACACATATGCATTTAAATGCTACTTTTGACACTTTATCACGTAGCAGCAACTCTATAAAGCTTCTACATGCCAGCTTCATAAACTGTTTGTTGGCATGATAGACAGTATCAGCATAGGGAATGGAAAACCCTTAACAGGCTTATACTAGCTCAGTCAGAACACACTAGCTGTTTAATAAAATAAAATGAAAAGAAAAATGACTAATTTGGCTTATATAAAGGTAACAAGCAATTCAAGCACAATAATAAAAGGAAGCTCATTTGTTGGGAGTGTATCTGGGGATTTGGGTGGGTGTGTACATGTATCAGTACACAGAGTGCTTATGCTTACAATGAGCCACGTACAGCAAGCATAATAGAACATACTTCTGTCAATATGAGCATCCTGCTCCATATTTAAA
The DNA here is from genome assembly GCA_009364415.1 of Spea multiplicata. Lineage (NCBI taxonomy): Eukaryota > Metazoa > Chordata > Amphibia > Anura > Pelobatidae > Spea > Spea multiplicata. Next base: position 12,434 of record VKOC01031266.1, read on the forward strand.
TGAGTTCCAACCACCCTGGGTATTCTTGGCTGAGACATTCAGATAAGGAAACAGGGTACATACATAATTTTCCCCCATATGCATATGCTGGTTCTTACACATAGCTTTGAGCAGATCATATGGTTTGAATGGCACAAGCCTATGAGGAGGTTGGGTCTTAGCAGATGCTATGATGGGGCATTGATAAGCTACTGATAAGCCCTACTGAAACAGTCCAATCACACAAATCAGCTTCAGACACCCTGATCATCTCACTCTCAAACACTGACACAAACTAAAGGATACAGAGCACATCCAGCCTCAATCATGCACACTCAAGCATACATACAACTATCAGCCAGAACTAACACATACTACTGTCAGCCAAAGTGGGCAATCAAACAGACATTACTGCCAGCAACACAGACTTGTCAACCACATATATGCCTACACAGGAGGGAGAGGGGTGAGCCTAAGGTTGGTGGCACCTGGAAGATGGAGAGGAGGAACAGGAGATATAATGGATGTGTATGTAAGTGTAAGGTGTTAGTGTGGGTCTGTGTGTTAGTATGTACTCAGGAGCCACTAGCCGCTTACCTTTGCTCTGGTGGATTGATGGGTGGAGTATTCCTGGGACAATGTGTGGAATAGTAGGGTGGACATGTGGTGATTGATGGGAGGGGCATGGAGGCCCAGGCTTAAAGTCTGTACTGGGCCCCAAGATTTCTGATGGGGGGCCCTAGGGGTCTCCTAAAACAGAAGGTAAAGGTTTAGACAAATACAACAGTAGTAAAGATGGTTGTAAAACAGCAGTACACCTATTTATTTTAATTGGTCAGCAATTCCTTACTATACACATACCTATAATATATAAAGTAAAAATAAGAAAAACAAAACAACAACAAAAGTATCTTTCCCCTTGTAAACAGGTGTAAGGGTCACTGTATAGGACTCCTTGTTCCAGTACAGTGTATCTCTGCTCTGCAGAGGGAGCCACAAATAAAGTTCAGATTCTTCAAGCAGATCAAGGATCAAATGCTTGTCTACAGGGATATGTAAGGTGTTTGTGTGAAGGATCCTCCTCTACCTCCTCCTCCTCCACCACCTACTGTTGGAGCTGCAAGTGTTTCCCTGGAGGGTGGGGGATCTGTATCTCTACATTGCCCCTTCCCTGTCTCTCCCTGCTAAGATTGTTACATGGAAGCTGTAAAGAGAGGTCCCTGCTGATCCAGTTAATTCTTCTGTGTACTCCAACCCTGGAGTCCTGGGAGAAATGAAAGTGCAGCTGAAGGTAAAGTGCCTTCAATCCCTCATCTTCATACACTACTCTTTCGAATGCATTCTCACCATTCCTTCACAGCAGTAACATTTGGAGTATGCCTACATGATTCTTATAATATGCAGAATAGATGGTTTATCTGCATCACAAGTACAAGAAAAGTCACTCTTTTTTATAACAGCATTCTGCTTACATAATAACATATATGTGTGTGTATGTATATATATATATATATATATATATATAATATTACATTTGTGGGAGATGAAATGCTAAAAACAGTATAGTGCAAAGGATGGTTTAACTGTTGCATGCAGGCTGCATTATACAATTTCTGTACTTAGTAATATGCCGGGTATAGTATAATATGCATGTTAGTGTGTCTCTTCTCAGATCACCACTTGTATGCTGGATAATATGACTTTTATAAAAAAAAGCATTTTATAATATAATATGGACTTTAGCTGATATATTATAAACATTTTATGATACGCCTCCTATAGTACACCATTCTCCTTGGTCTTGGTAATATTCTGTGTTATGGTTCTTATAGTATATCATGCACACTGTATAATAGGATGTATGATTGAATTAATTTTTTAAAACCTCCACAAGTGAGGCTAATGGTGATTACATTTGTCCTTTTTTATCTGGGGACCTGGCCCAATATTTTGCTTTTGTTTGTCTCTCAAAAACAGTACAAAACTGGGGTATTTCTGCTGGCTGTTGGGGATGCTGAGAAACCACGAATGCAGAGAATCATTTGATCTACACTTCTAGACTTAAGCAAAGTTTGTCTGGGTAAAGTGTGATGCTTTACAGACACAAACTTTGCTTAGGTCTAGAACTGTGGATCAAAAATCATCTTTTAAAAGCTGCTCTTCTCAGTATTAGAACTAATGTGTTCATAAGGAGGGTGCGCTACCTGTATTAGTTTTAAAGCTTACAGCTTGATTATTGTTCATGGTAATAGGAATATATATTTGGGGGGGGGTTAGTCCCTGCCAAAAACTACCCTGGGAAATGTTTTCTTTTTTTAAACAGCCCTCATCACTGACCTGACCTTCCCCTTTTACCCAATGGACCTTTTGGAGTTCAGAAGGACTGTGTTCCAATGGTGAATGCCCTAATGGTTGTAAATTTACCCCTGTAAGGTTGATGGGTAATTGGTAATTGTTCACTAGTGGGACTTTTATATTAGCGCGAAAAATCAATTTCCATGTCGCTTCAATAAGTACCATGCAGTGACGTTCACATGAAACGGTGAGCAATCAAGCTCAGAAAAATCATACCAACAGAAGAAAAAAGGGAACATGGAGTAAACTTCCAGAAGTCCAAAGTAAGTATAAAAGGAAGCTCTTACGCATTTCGTGCTATGCAGCACTTAATAATAGGCTTTGATTAAGTGCTGCATAGCACGAAATGCGTCTGGCAAGCCTGTGCTTTGTCTACTTCGCTACATGTTTGCATAATATTTCAGAAATAAAGCATCCTTTTATACCTACATTGGACTTCTGCGAGGTTCACTCTGCCTTCCCTTTTTTGTCTGTTGTCATAACGTTCTAAATGAGCTGCCATTGTGAAGGTTCTATGTAGTAACTCGGCTAGTGTGTTCACCAAATGACTCTTGTAACGTTCCTCATGGAAACCTTGACTTGTCATTATTGAAAGGTACATTTAATAGAGTCACCTGCATTCAAGCACAGATTTCAACCATAACATACTATAGTAAAAGCACCAATATGATCACAGCAGTGTTTAACCCCTTCAGGACCGGCGTTCTCGTACTGGGTCTTCCCTTGAAGACCACAGTTTTATTTAAATATTTTAATTCCCTGCTCGTGATTCGCTTCAAAGTGATCACGTGCACGGAATTGAGGGGGAGTGGCTGCTACGGATCCCTGGGGACACCCAGCGGTCAGTAACAGCCGCCCCTCGCGACCCCAGCGTCCATAGCGACGCTGGATCGCGCATCATCGTTGACGTACCTGGTACGTCCCGGTCTGTGGGTGACACCCAACCGGAAAGTACCAGGTACGTCACCGGCACAGAAGGGGTTAATAGGAAGCTCTAGACTATGATCTTGACAATAAGTGCCTTCACCTTGAGACCCTGAGACTTAGGACAAAACCCTTAGAGTTCCAGTGATAAAGGAATTGCTAAACTATAGCCAACTCATTTTTAATCTGATATAAGTATTAAGTAAGTGCTGGTTTCCTCTTTACAGGATTCGTGAATGTTGATAGCATTGTTTGCGGTGTATTTGTGTCAGTGGCCTATCTTTACAGGATTATTTCATCTATAAGATTTCAAGGTGCTATCATGTACGCCATAAGTTATATGAGAGTGGAGGCGTTTTCAGAGCTCAGAGAAGATGTATTCTACAAGCTGCATCAGGTTCTCTGGTTGCCATAGTAAACACTGGAACTTTATTATTAAAGTTATTGCAAACATACGGTATATTTCTTAAAATACCTTAGTTTTAGAAGATGGGACAATGAATATGTGTCAGTGATGTTTTTTATTCAAGACGACTGCCTTCAAAAAAACATTGATATCGGGACAAATTTGTTTGGAAAAGACTGAGAAACGATACCTTAAATGCAGAATATTCATTAGTGTTTTTTTTTTTTATAGAATTCTTACTTAGATGATGTCATAGTGACATCTCGTTAACATGAATTTGGCAACTGTATGGTTTTCATTCAATACAAGATAAGGTAATAAAGCCTTACTTGGGTTGTTATCTTATTCTACCTAAAAGCGAGAATGCTTTATAAGAACGGATTTAACAGTTACTCAGAACTACGGATCATGTTGATGCAAGGATTAGTGTATTTACTTAACTCCTTAATGATGATAAAAATAAAGTGTATTAAAGTGTATTAATAGTGTATTCTTGCCATATTGTGTATTTTTTATTTTGAATTTCTGTTATAATATTACAATCACTTTTAAAACAGCTTTTTAAAATATTATGTTTTCTTGTTCTATTATTGTTTTCATAGTAATTAGCTATATGCATGTATTCGGTAGAATAGGTTACAATAACTCAAGCTAAGCAACTCACAAGGTCCATATGATTGTGCCTTGTGTTAAACCATAGAATGTCTTGGCCTTAATCACATAGACAGTTCATCTATCTATATTTACAGCGCTACACAATATGACGGTAGTTTATAAATCACACTTATACTTTTGCTTAAGATTATTATTTTTATTATTATTATCTTTTATTTATGTAGCGCTAACAATTAACGCAGCGCTTAATACAATAAATAAATTCAAGGGATATGACAGGACAAGAATTGACGGACTAAGACAAACCGATATATTAGATGGAGAGAGCCCTGCTTGCAAGCTTAGAAACCTGAAGGAATGGAGTGAGGACAAACATAAGGCACAGGGAAAGGGTGAGAGGTAGTATGGTGGTTGTATCAATGATAGGGAAGTTCTAGCAGCTCAGATGGTGCGGCTTCTCTGAAGAAATGGGTTTTGTGATGTTTATTGAATGTTGGGAGGAAGGTTGAAAGCTGAAGGTTTGTTGGAAGTGGTTCCAGAGCTACGGAGCAGCACAAGTGAAATCTTGTAGATGAGAAAAGGAAGAGGTGTTAAGTAGGAAGGAGAGCCTTAGCCCATGGGAAGAATGTAAAGATCGAGTAGGGGAGTATTTGTTTATAAGGGCAAAAATGTATGGAGGAGCAGTGTTATGGAGGGCCTTATATGTTAGTACAAGGATTTTAAAGGTAACAGGGAGCCAGTGAAAGAGCCGTGTGCAAGGAAGATAAGTCTAGCGGCATTTAGGATAGACTGCAGAGGAGAGAGGAGGAGAGAGTTGAGACGGTGGAATGCCAACCAGAAGAGCATTCCAATAGTCAAGACGGAAAGTGATAAGGGAATGAACCAGAGTTTTTTGTGGATTCTTAAGTGAGGAATGGGTGGATGTGAGAGATGTTTTTTAGGTGCAGGTGGCAGGATCTGGCAAGGGACTGAATGTGAGGGATTAAGGAGAGTCAATGATGACCCCAAGGCATTGGGTCTGGTTAGTAGGTGAGATAGTCGTGTTGTTAATGATGATTGAGAATTCAGGTATTGGGTTGGAGATGGAAGGAGGGAAGAAGATGAAGATGGGTTCAGTTTTAGAACAATTTGGTTAGCGTTGTGACATCCATGAAGAAATAACAGACAAGCAGTTGGTAATACTAATTTTACAGCGCTACAGAATATGACAGTACTTTATAAATCAATAAATAATAATAATAATAATACATGTCTATAGGGGGAGACTATTTTATTAACAGGAGTTTATCTGCTCTATGGGGTTGAATGATAAAGGACACCTATTAGAACAATATCAAAAAATGATTGGGGCAATGCGAAAACATACTTTTGCTTAAGATTACTCTGCATTACTGTATGAAACACTGCTTTGTAATATAATTTATCGGCAGTGCTTCAAATTTAAACACGTACATTAGGTTTCCATTTTGAGAGCAATGAAAAGGAATTGCAAAGTGTTATGTAAAGCAGAGGCAGTTAAACATTTGAGAGGCGTTTAAAGCTATAGAAATATATGGCAACTCCCATAAACGCTGCAATGGTTTTTGGCATTCGGGATTGCCAAATTGCAGCCTATTAAGACAGAGGTCTCACTGGGTGATATTCCCAGCTAAACTAGGACACTTGGCAACTGTTGAATGTTGTTTGCCAAAAATTGCCCTGAGAAATGTGGCATAGGTCAACTGTCAAGGCATTGCAAAACTTGTGACGGATACAGAGATGCTGTGTTGAAAAAGATCAAACTGAAAATGGATCTGTCGCTTTTCTCAAATACTCCATATTACAGTTTGATACGCATACCCCCCAACTGTCCAGCTCTGTGTGAGACAGTCCCGATTTTGCCACCCGATGAGGTAGAGCTCAGTAGGACAGCAAGATTCAGATATGCTATTTTCAGTTCCTGATTTCATTCTTTGGTGTGGCGGACGTTAGGACTACAACTAACGATTATTTTCATAGTCGATTAGTTGGCGATTATTTTTTCGCTTAATTGAATAAAAAAAATGTTTTTGTTTATTTAAAATCATTTAATGAACAAACTGGGTGTTAAAAACACACATCAGAATAAAAACTAGGGCTGCAAAAACTAATCGATAAAATCGATAATAATCGATAATGAAAATCGTTGACAACGACTTTCATTATCGATTAGTTGCAGCAGCTCCTTACTACTACTGACTAGCTACTTACAATACCTCCCTGCAGTCACTGACGATTGGCCCGCCCACTTCCTTCTTCCAGTCCCTCCCTGCAGTCACTGCCAATTGGCTGCAAGAAGGGACAGCGAGAAAGGGGCGGGGCCCCGCCCATTTAATATACCCTCCTAATGGTTCAAGAACTCATCTAACTGGTGAGTATAAAATTAATATTTGGGCTACTGAAAGTTAGGGGCAGTTATAGTTAATGGGGTGTTTAGGGTTAATTTAGGGGCAGTTATAGTT
>VKOC01031267.1:0-27353 GCA_009364415.1 Spea multiplicata
ATATATATATATAGGCGTTAGACATGCATTTTTAACTTCATAATACTTTAACTACATTTGAAAACTAACTGCCAGTTCAGCTGTTATTTTTATTCTTTAATATTACCCCCTGCTTCTAAGATATATTAACCCCTTCAGTCCCAGTGGTTTTTGGTACCTCCCGAAGCAATTTTGACGTTTTTGTGGTATGTCGATTCAGCGATTATTCTCCTTTCCTGTGAATAGTGCACCCATGTAAAATACATATTGTTTTTTTCAATGAGAGATAGAGCTTTCTTTAGATACCATAGTTTTGTTGATTAGCTGATTAGGATGAGAAATGTGCTAAAAACTAGCAAACATTACAAAAAACTCCTCATTTTTATGTATTTTCCCTCTGAATCCTCACAAAAAGTAGGTAAAGTGATGGAAAATCCCCTCCAAGTTTATAAATTCAGGTGTCCTGATTTCAGAAATACCTAATTTATATAGATTTTCCATACTTTCCCAGCACTTACAGGAAACGTACTATAAGGTGTACGTTATTCGTAATATTTTTATGATTACAAATGATTATGGCTTAATGGGTTTGGGGGTTGTGAACGGGGGCAGGAGGGTTATACTTTTTAGGTGTTGTGTTAGGGCAATGGGATGTAAGGGTGTTTTCTTTTTTTATATATATTTTTTACATTGTTTTTTTGTATTTATATATATATATATATATATGTTTAATGGTTAGAGGTCCTCTTAGGGACCTCGTGAACATGTTATTGATGCCAGTGATGTCACAATGACATCACATAGTTCATGTTATTGTTTTTTTTTATTATTATTTATTGTATTATTTTAGTGATTATTTTTTTTTTTTAAATCACTAACCATTTTTTTTCTGCGTTTTGTGTTTCAGCATGTGAGGAGGGTGAGAAACATGGCCCAGGGCAGGACATACCGGTTAATATCGCACCCTGCTGCCGATATGTATACGTATTAGACTCTGCTGCCAATATATATATAAATATTAGACCATGCTGCCAATATTTATTAATATTAGCCCCTGCTGAAAACATATATTAATATTAACCCCTGCAGCCAATATACAGTATTTGCTTGATTATAAGACGACCCCCCCAGAATCTGAATATTAATTTAGGACAAAAACGAAAAAGTTTGAATTTAAGGTGACCCTATAGGGAATTTGTTTTTAACTTTCTTTTATTTGCCAAACCTAGTTATGCACATCTTCCCCCAGGCTTGCCCCTCTGCCTCCCTGATATGCCTTATACCCTAGTATATGCCCCTCTGCCTCCCTGATATGCCTTACACCCTACTATATGCCACTCTGCCCCATGAAAAGCCTTTTAACCCCCTATATGCCACTCTGCCTCCAGAAATGTATTTTAACCCCCTCACTTTCATTCACACAATAATTTATTCTTTCACTCTTTCACACAAATTATTTACACATATTCATTAATTTTCTAACTCGTTCACACAATGCATCCACACATGTGGCCTGGTGTGTGTAAGACGCCGGGGTCTGTCTGTACGGCGGGGACCCAGAGTGCTGTGGGAGCCTCGGGCAGCTGCTCATGGATTACGACTGTGAGAAGCAGAATGCGCGGAGCCTTTTGCCTTCATCTTTTTTGACATATCGGTAATTTGATGTAACTCATGTTCTCTCTCCTGACAGAAAATGCTTCATTCACTCATTCCTGCCGTGGATGAAGACCCAGAGACCCCAAAGCTCCACTGCCCATCTTTAGAATACTTCAAAGAGAACTTCTTGACGTTACAGAAGCCGGTTATACTGGAAGGCAACATCAACCTTACATGAAGAAATATGGTAGGAAATAATATTGTTTAGTTCCTAAAATAAAATTCCAGTGATTATATATATATTATTATAATATATATATATATATATATATATACACTTCTAACTAAAAGCTCGGGTCCCTTGTAAAAGCTTTTGAACGAAAAGGACGTTTCCTTTCTTTTAAAATAACATGAAATTACTATTGTAGCTGGAAACGGCTGATTTTTAATGGCCCTTTATCACTCCCATCACTCCTGTGTTCCAGTGGCCCCTTATGACTCCCATTACTCCTGTGTTCCTATGTCACGTTGTGTTCGCTGATCCAAGATTAAGTTTAATAGGCCAAACCTTTTAAATAAAAGGTACAGTCCCTCTTTCATTCTCAATTAAAATGAAATGTAAATTAAAAACATGATCCTTCTTTTAAATGTTTCACGTGTACATCGATCTCTTGGCCACTAAATCTAAATTCCTGCGAAAGCCCTGGCCCTTAATATGCCTGTTTTATAGAAGACATATGGATGGAGATTAGGGCCAACTGCTAGCCGCTTGTCATGTTAATTGTAGTACATTGGTACCGGTTTGCACGGCCGTCGGGGTGATAGCAATAAGACATATTATGGATTTGTAAAAAATATAGTTAAATGTATACATATAGGAGGGATGTGGCCCCCAAAATGCATCACTCGAGGTCCAATGATACCGGGCTCAGCCCTGGAAATAGGAGGTGCTAATGAGGAAGGATGTGATGGATTAGTACTCGAAATGTATTAAAGACATGCTAAGGAATCCGAGACTGAACAACGCTGAGTAGTGGAAGTTATTTCAAAATCCGTAATTTGCTAACTATGGGAAAATAGAAACCTTTAGAAAAGAAGAATTATAGAGTCCGATATCACTGGAATTAAATCATGTTTGGGGTTACACAAAGTGGATTAGTGAAAATCCATTTTTTTCTGTTTATTTGGGACATTCCTATCTCCATAAATCACAATATACTGTGTATGATGTCATAGAAGCAGAAGCTGTCTTGTGATGTCATATCTATGTAGAACTATCTATGGATGATGGCACCTGTAGTTATACAACACAAAGGAAACAATAACAAAGAAATGTGGGTGTTTCTCCAATTTATTATGATGTAATGATGTTATTTGGAAAGAAGGACAAAAAAACCCCAGTTTGTGTCTTTTTTCCAATTTTGCAACAAACTGGGGAAAAAATTCCTTCTTGAATAATATGTTGTTTGCACTTGGCCAGGGCTTAGTCCATCCTTCAGGCCATCCAGTCTGGAGTCACAAAGGAAAAGCCAGAAAGGCGCTGGCTGCTCGATGACGAGGGAGAGAAAGATGATGATGAAGAGGGAGTGACCTCTGTGCACTCCAAGACTGATGGAATCTCCTGAAGGGTCTGCAAGCGGAGATCTGATGCTGGTGTCGGCCGGTACGGGGGAGTTGAACGGCGGCTCTCTAAATCCTTCCAATTAATGTCCTGAAAGAATGGATGCCACCTGATGCACCCCGTGATCCAGAGGCGAAAATCAGGATCTTTCATCAAAAGATGCCTCAGGATGTCCGCAGCTTCTTTGGAGATGTCTTTGACATTCCGAGGGCTTCCGTTTATAATGGAACAGATTACTGCCGTCCTGCTTTTACCGCAATAGAACGGTAACTTTCCGTGAAGCATGCGGAATAAAATCACCCCGAAGGACCACCAGTCCACGGCAACACCGTATGCTGTCTTTCTAAGTATTTCGGGGGCCATGTACGCTAGTGTTCCGCAGCGTCCTTTAGTTTGTGCTGCTCCGAAAATGTCTTCTGCAACAAGTCCAAAATCGCAGATCTTGGCGTGGCCCTCTCCGTCAAGCAAGATGTTGTCCGGCTTCAGGTCCCGATGTATAACTCCGCGAGCGTGGAGGAACTGGATGCCGCAGATGATTTCAGCTGCATAAAATGCCGCTGTGGTCTCGGGGAGGCAGCCCATCCTGTTCATATATGACAGGAGACTTCCACCAGCCATATACTCCATCGTGAATAAGGCGCAGGTCTGTGTTTGGAAGCCTGCATATCCGTGGCACAGGAACGGGCTGTCCCGAGCCATCTCCAGGATTCTCCTCTCCTTCAGTAGGGACAGGGGCTTAGCGGCTTTCTTGCGGATGATTTTGACCGCTACCATAGAGTCTCTTCTAGGTACAGAAGCCAACATGACTTTTCCAAACCCCCCTTCACCCAGCACTGAATGGAAGATGAAGCCGGAGGGCGTCGTGGGGAGAAGGCTCCGAAATGTCTTCGCAGTAGCACCACTTTCCACCTCACTCCTGCGTCTCTTTATGGGAACCATTTCCCTGCTGCGCTCCTCCAGATGTTCCTCCGCTTCTTCTTTCTCCTGCTGCCCCAGAATCTGGCTGTTCTTCTCGCTGTATTTGCACCACTTTTTTTCATGTTCGGAGCTACCTGTGTTGGCTCTCGGGCGTTTTGTATTCTTTGCCCTCAGACACAGGCTGCTCTCCTCCCTCTCGTTAGCAGTACGCTTGGTCCTCTTCCTCGTTCTCCCTCTTTCTTTCTCGTTACTGCTACTCTCTTTCTTCCTTTTGTTGACAGGGTCTCCACTGGCCAAGTGCTCCTTGTTCTGGTTCTCACTCTTTTTGGCGGTGTTGGTGAAAGCTGTTTTCACTCTCTTGAGAAATGTCCGCACTTTTCTGGGGCAGCATCTCCTTACAATCCACCTCAGTCCATGGAGTAGACGAGAATTCTCCATAGCTCTGTTTTTAAAAGGTTCTCCTTTTAAATCTCCACAACCTCCGATGTCGTTGGTAACAACACTTCCAAGTTCGCTATCACTAGCTGCTTACAAGTGCCGAGCGCCCAACTACACTGAGTAAGCAGATGAGCGGTCTGCGGTTTTATAGCAGTGATGATGTCACAGACTCGATGATGTCACAATGCACAGCCAGGGTTCCGTGCTTCTGCTTTACTGCTTTGTGGATGTAAACACTTTAGTGGATTTCTTTGAATTTATTGATTGGGCACTTTTGTATTTATCATATAAAACTTAAATACTGCATAGAAATAGGGCTGCAACAACTAATTGATAAAATCGATAATAATCGATAATGAAAATCGTTGCCAACAAATTTCATTATCGATTAGTTGCAACGATTTTTATCGATTATCAAATGAGTTTGCTCTGAAAAATACCCCTCGTTTTATAATCCTTTGTGATTCACAGCAGTTCCTGCTTACCAGTCCCTCCCTGCAGTTACTGCCAGAGTAAAAGGGGCGGGGCCAATCGTCATTGACTGCAGGGAGAAAGAAAGGGCGGGGCCAATCGTCAGTGACTGCAGGGAGGGACAGGGAGAAAGAAAGGGCGGGGCCAAATGGTCGGTTTGGCCCCGCCCGTTTCCCATAGCGTCCACATGGCTCAGGAACTCATCTAGCTGTGAGTATGAAATTAATATTTGGGCTGCTGAAAGTTAGGGGAGGTGGGGGGTTAATTTAAGGGCAGTTGTAGTTAATGGGGTGTTTAGGGTTCATTTAGGCGCAGTTATAGTTAATGGGGGCAAACTAAAGGGAATCTAAATCCTGGGGGCTGTGAAGATTAACCCTGTATTTATTTATAAAAGTATTGTGTCTGTGAACGAGTCTGCAAATCTATGAGTGCATTATGACATATCGGGGGTGTACGGCATACCTGGGACGGACGGAGTGACATATCTGGGGGTATAAGGCATATAGGGTATAAAAGGCATAAGTGGGGAGGGCGGAGTGGCATGTCGGGGGGCAGTGTGGCAAGCCTGGGCTTAAATGTGCATAACTGGGGGGCCGTTTGTTTTTAATATCCTACGTTACTTTATGAAATTATTTTAAATAAATGTAAAATTTACATTTTTTAATCCGATAAATCGAAAAAATAATCGGCCGACTAATCGATGCAGCCGATGCAGCCCTACATAGAAATGTTTCCCATCCTGCATGAAAAAGCCATAAATTATTTTAACGAGTTGTCCATTTGAAAGGACCAGATACTGTGTGATGACCAAACTACTTATACGGGCCTACATCATACATGCCAACAATCCTGGATTTTGCAGGGCAGTCACGATTTTCAGAGCTAGGATCTTTAATCTCCTGTTTGTCGTGACATTAAAATGGTATTATTACTATTATTAAAGTAAAAGTATTGTTCTGTCTCTGTTATTTTAGACAATGTACTTGAGAAGCCCCCCGGCTCCTTATCACACGGCCTGTGGGGAACCAGACGATGTCTTAGAGGGAGATTTCGGTAAATGAGGAATTGGGTTTTAGATATTAAGGTTTTAGTTCCACTGCCCCAAATAACCGGCTCATAGAACAACATGAGATAAAACCCACTTTTTTTCCATGCTAGACAGCCTTATTGTATATCCGGCCCGTGACGGATTGTGGGGGCCGAGGCTGACGGTCCAGAGACGCATTTTAATCTCTTACTCTTTATATTTTGGTGCTAATAAAAATAATATTTCTTAGCATGAATATGGAGTAATAGGAATCCTTAAAATAATTGAATATTGGTCAGGTACACTAAGCGCATACATGATTGACTGTTTATGATCTAAAACACCTTTTGTCATGAATGTGAAAGTGTTTTTTTCTCGTATTGCCCCAATAAATATCCTTTAACTGCAGACCTGGGGGTAATATATGAAAATAAAAGCTCCAAAATCTAAACCAAATTTGTCGACCCCCGTTGTGGTAAGACATTATATTACCGGTATTATTATTTATTGTTTTACAACAGGCGAGGAGGGCCCTGCGTACAGGAGCTTACAATCTAGAGGGAGTAATTTAATATTTGGCAGGTACTATAAGTAATAGTTAATCATACATGCTTGAGGCTTTATGGTGTAAAAAGGGGTTAACTGCTAAACTGTAGAAAGTGGTGCAGTGGTGTTTTTTTTTCACGTATTGCCCCAATAAAAATCCTTTAACTGCAGTCCAGGGGCTAACATATGAAAATAAAAACATGATTGGGGACGAAGACCTAGATTAGCCAGATCTAAGCCAGATATGTCGACCCCACTGTGGTAAGAGATAATATTATTATTAAATATTATTATTTATTGTTTAATATAGCTCCATCAAATTTCATAGTGTTGTACAATGGATGGTCTGTATATAACATAACAATTTGACAGAAATAAAAAGCAAGGGGGGCCCTGCTTAAAGAGCTTACAATCTAGGAGGAGTTAGGATGTAATACATAATAGGCAAAAGAGGATGGGGGCAGCCCTTGAGGCTAGAAATCAGAGAAGAGGATAGAAGGAGATCGTTGTATGAGTGGAGAGAGCGGTTAGGAGAGTAATTAGAGATGAGTGAGGAGATGTAGGTCGGGGAACTGCTGGGGCGAGTCTTGAACCATTAGGACCCAAAATCTCGCTGGAGGAGCCAGGAGATATATCAAGGGAGCAAAGGGAGCTCGGGGGAGTTCATGTGTATGAGTGTCAGGATTCCACCCTACTACCCCGGACCATGGATGATTTATTTTGCTGTATTGTCCTGCTGCTACCACTAGTGGCCACCGCCCCCCTCTGGAGTGCTCAGGATCGGATTACCAGGTCAGCTGAGTCTGATCACCTGAGTAGAGCCTTCCTTTATTAACCTGCCCTTTAGTCAGGGCCTTTACATTAAAGTGTATGGACCGCTCTGCTTTGGACTCGTACCTGTACCCGTGTCTTGTACCAGAACTACCTGCCTGTACCTGAGCTCCTAGCCGTCTGCCCTGCCAGTGGGCATCCTAGCCGTCCGCCCTGCCAGTGGGCATCCTAGCCGTCCGCCCTGCCAGTGGGCATCCTAGCCGTCCGACCTGCCAGTGGGCTTCCTGCCGTCAGCCCGTCCAGTGGGCCTCCGTACCCGTCAGCCCTGCCAGTGGGCATCCTGCCTAAAGACTTACTAACCGTACTTACTGTTCCTATCACCTTCATCAATACAGTACCTTTCCAAGTATTCTGCCTGTGCTGTGTTTCATTGCCCCTGTCTGTACCATCCAACTTACCGTCATGCATCGTGGGGTACAAACAGAACCCCTTGTATCCCCTGCTACTGGGCTCCTTCCCGACCTGCTTACCAGGGTCGTGACAATGAGTCCTAAATATGTGTGTAGAGGAAGAATACAGGAAGAAGAAACAAAGAAAGGAGAAGGAAACCAGAATATTTATATAAATGCAAACCAAGGATTAAGTGAATACTACAGTGAATGCTCGGGGGGGTCAACACACCTTTCAAAAGATATACCCTGCTACAATTTATGGAAAAAGAAGTAATTGATATCTGTGCGGTCCAAGAGACATATTGGAGACAGGATGAGAAAACATCGTTAGTAGCGGTTAAATACCCGATTATCCTAAGTTCCAACATGGAAAAGAAAAACAAACGTGGAGTAGCATTTATGTTCACCAAAGACCTAGACGTTAATACAGCAAATCTCAGACCAAGAAGGTCGATATATGGTAGTAATCTGCGAAATAAGCAACGAGTTAACGCTGGTCCATTGATATATTTCTAACAAGTCCCAAATGCAGTTCATCTCCACCCTAATGAAAAAGTGGAACGGTCTAAACGAGTCCTGCTGATCCATACGGGAGACCATAATTGTGTCCTGGATACAACAGCAGATAGAAGGAGAGAGAACCAAAAGAGTATAGAAGAGAAAACTTGGTGGCTCAAAGATTCAATAACCTGGCTACAAAATTCTCCCTGAACAATATCCGGCCGCACCCAAACGACCACAATTATTCATATCACTCATCCGTATACAACACATACTCAAGGATAGATCATATATTTAGGAGAAGGATGTTACTATATAGAAGAAAAAAAAATAAAGATTCAAAATACACCGTGGACATATCATAATGCAAAAATCAGAGAAATTAGGGAGGAACATCAGAAAATCAGAGCGAATTGGAAACTGCATAATTTCTATAAAAAAAACCCAAAACAAAATCTAGCGGAAATAAAGGATCTGACCAAATACTACTTTGAGGTGAACAGCAACCGGGAAGTAGAACCAATCAACGTATGGCGTGCGTGTAAAGCTGTCATAAGAGGACATCTAATTAAAATAGCAAAAAAAAGGAAAACAAGAAAAAACACAGGAACCAGCATCCTTATATCTGGAAGATGAGACGTTAACTCCAGCAAATAAAAACCCACAGAGGAACAAGCAGGGAAAATCCAAAGAATTCAACAACAAATAAATGAACAACTAATGGAAAAATCCAACAAAGCCCTGGAATACTATAAATGTAGCTGGTAAAGGAAGAATATAATTTCAAATGGGTCAGATCCCATATGTTGGTGTAAATATCTCCCCAAATACCAATTCTATCAATCTAACAAAGAACTCAAAGACTGGAAGACTTAATATCATAAAAAACATAGAAATTACCCCAATACGCGTATCCGTTTGCTTCGGGATCACTAGCAATACCAGAAAGCCGTCTGGTTCTCCCTCTCACAGCCTTTAGGAATTTTATCTGGCAACAAAAAAAAACCCACGGATAATCTTCCTAACCATATCCGAGACAATAAAACGAGGAGGAAGGAGACCCAACATCCCACATCTAAAAGGGAAGGATGCTACCAGCTGGAAAGTGAAGCAAACAAAACTTTTCTGCAAAGAAACACAAGCTGCCGACAGAAGTAAACCCTGAGAGGTCTGTGATTTTAAGTAATCTACTAATTTACTGGAAAGAGGTTAAGAAAAAGAATATTCTGAGAGATAAAACAATAGAAGAAAATGTATCAGCTCTGGATCTCAAAACATGGAAAAGTAGAGATATCTTTATATAAGAATTCAGAAGTATTTAACAACACAACTTCCTAAAGAAAAGCCAAAGGGAATAAAGAATTAGAAACCAAGCTAGATACAATTTAAAGAAACACACTATCCAGATGTAGGGATATTATTTCCAGCCTTAAAGAGGCTAATTTCACACAAAGAAGAATAAGGAAAAAAAATAATAATCACCAGGGAGGATCAGATGAGAGCTCTAACCAAAATCTACAATGCAAAATCTGGAACAGGTGGCACTCAGCACCTGAAAGACGATCGGGAATATATGAAGAGACCCCAGATACGTGCTGGATACGCAATGGGCAAAAACTACATGCATATCTGGTGGAAATGTCCCCAGATAAGGAAATACTGGATAGAAATATTTAGAAATATGAAGAAAGCTACAGCAATAAGAACAAAAATAAACCCATCTGAAGGGGAAAGCTGGGATAAATGAATAGAAGTATTGATAATATTGAGTCCTTGTAATGTTTGACAATTAACGAAGCAGGGCAGCCCCCAATGATGCAGATTACAGACAGGGTAAAGGTAAAGATGTGGGAGACGTGAGGATGAGAGAAGAGAGATGATAAATGAGTTGCTGATGATGGGTATGGGATGAGTATCAGCAGAGTAAGCAGTAGAAGGAATCCCTTGGTAAACTTCTGTACTGCGACACTTAGTAAACTGGCACTTGGAAGGAAAGTGGCACACAGACGAAATGCTATATACCCGCACGCTAGGAATACATTGGGAAAATGTGTGTGTATATAACGCCCTTCATTATAACGCCCTTCATTATAACTCCCGAGAGGCCCCTGCTTCTGACCAATAGAGTCGCTTGTACCGACGTCTAACTCGTGGAACCTCCCAGGCAATGATTCGGCTTCAGGAGTTAAAGGTCTCTGGCGGGGAGCCCCTCTGGCATCAACCAATTAGGGCAGCTGTCCTTTATTGGTTGATGCAAGAGAAGGCCCCTGCTGGCAACCAATAGAATCCGTCCTATGGACCTGGTGCGTATTTTTACTGCATTAACCCAGAAAAAAAACACAGGGATAGAAAGTGGTTTTTTAAATGAAGATGAACATGATGAAACAACTAAATTTTGATTTTCTTTTAATAAAAATATTGAAACTTTGAATATTAGAAAACTACAATAACAATTTGAAATCGGGGTGGAAAAAGTAGTATTTTTGCAGTTTTGTCTCCGGCAGCCAGTGTTCATGGCAGGAGTGCATGGAGGTCCAGCTCAGAGACCATAATGTCTGCAGGCTGAGGAGTCTGCAGTAGACGTTAACCGGAGTGTTACTTACAAAAGTTTAAAACCGTGGGAAGTTATTTTTTGTTACATTGTGTATGAGGAGCTTGGGCAGGGCTGTTTTAACGCATGGGCACATAGGGCAGTTGCCCAGGGGCCGCGTTCCAGGAGCCCCGTGGTGCTGCCAGCGATGTGAATCACCATAGGGCCCCTATGGCGTATCTATAGGGAGGGGACGAATTTTGAGGCCTCTCCTGGGTCGGTCCTCATCTTTCCAACCAGCCCTGCTCAGCGCCCGCCCCCTGTTAGCATTAGGGCTGCAACAACTCATCAGTATAAGGAATATCTGGGGGGCAGCGTGGGATATCTAGGGGGCAGAGTGGCATATCCAGGTAGCAGGGTGGCATATCAGGGGGTATAAGGCATATTTAGTGGCAGAGTGCCATATCTGGGGGGGGGGCGAACAGCCCCCACGAGCAATTTGATCACTCTTACAGGATCGAAGAGGATCCTCCCTGCAATTTCCGGTTTAGGGAGAAAGGTTTCTTCGGTGGCCACATGAGTGTGGAGACCGGCTACAACCCTCCCCTGCTGCCAGATTACTCCATGAAGAATGATCGTGCAGGGTTAACCACTTCAGTGCCGCAATTGTGACATTGCAAGGGTTAATATTTGTCTCCACAAGGTTATAGGCACTAAATATCGGTCAATTTTGTTCTCATATGGAGCGTCATCATTGAAAGAGTTAAAAAAATAACAGCACTGTCCTGAAAGTCCAGGGTGCTTCCATGTCAATTGCTGTGACTTAAGTATCTGCAGCAGTTCAACCAATCAAAAGTGGGCTGATGATGATCAGATCAGTCCTGGCCCATATGAGTGATCTGATCATTATGGCAGCCCCTGCATGACCCTGCCCTAGAAAGAGAGAGGGGTCATCTAGGGTAATAATAAAAGAAATCAAATTATTAATAAAAATACATAGTTATTACCTGATCACTTGTTGGCGACATTTTAAGTTGCTGGTTATTGATCGGTCTCCCTGATCAATGTCAGCGGCCTAAACCTGTCACTTCGATCTGATAGCAAAACGTATAAAAAAATATTCAAAAAGTTTGAAAACTGAAATCCGCACTTTCCGGTTCAAACTCCGCAATGTCTGAGAAACACAACTTATCCATGCATGTGGGGTATCGCTGTACTCAGGGGCTGTTACTGAACACAAATCAAGACCTTTTTTGTTCTTTAACATATCAACATGTTAACATATAACTGCTAGCCGCGTGTCATGTTAATTCTGTTTGGCGATTGCAAACTGTTGGTCTAATGTGCAACGACGAGAGGTTGTGAGGTAATAAGGTCGATACATTGTTACTGGTTTACACGTTGGGGTGATAGAATCGACACCTGTTATGGATTTGTGAGTATTAAAATCTAGTTAAATGTATACATATAGGAGGGATGTGGCCCCCAAAATGCATCACTCGAGGTCCAATGATACCGGGCTCAGCCCTGGAAATAGGAGGTGCTAATGAGGAAGGATGTGATGGATTAGTACTCGAAATGTATTAAAGACATGCTAAGGAATCAGAGACTGAACAACGCTGAGTAGTGAAAGTTATTTCAAAATCCGTAATTTGCTAACTATGGGAAAAAAGAAACCTTTAGAAATGAAGAATTATAGAGTCCGATATCACTGGAATTAAGTTATGTTTGGGGTTACATAAAGTGGATTAGTGAAAATTCATTTTTTTTTTATTTGGGGCATTCCTATCTCTATAAATCACAATATACTGTCTGTTTATGATGTCATAGTAGCAGAAGCTGTCTTGTGATGTCAAATCAATGTAGAACTATCTATGGACGATGGCACCTGTAGTTATACAACACAAAGGAAACAATAACAAAGAAATGTAGGTGTTTCTCCAATTTATTATGATGTAATGATGTTATTTGGAAAAAAGGAAAAAAAAAACCCAGTTTGTGTCTTTTTCCAATTTTGCAACAAACTGGGGAAAAAATTCCTTCTTGAATATTATGTTCTTTGCACTTGGCCAGGGCTTAGTCCATCCTTCAGGCCATCCAGTCTGGAGTCACAAAGGAGAAGCCAGAAAGAGGCTGGCTGCTTGGTGACGAGGGAGAGGCTGATGAAGAGTAGAGGTTCACTCTGCACTCCAAGACTGATGGAAACTTCTGAAGTGTCTGCGAGCGGAGATCTGATGCTGGTGTCGGTCGGTACGGGGGAGTTGAACGGCGGCTCTCTAAATCCTTCCAATTAATGTCCTGAAAGAATGGATGCCACCTGATGCACCCCGTGATCCAGAGGCGAAAATCAGGATCTTTCATCAATAGATGCTTCAGGATGTCCGCAGCTTCTTTGGAGATGTCTTTGACATTCCGAGGGCTTCCGTTTATAATGGAACGGATAGCGGCCTCCCTGCTTTTACCGTAAGGGAACGGTAACTTTCCGTGAAGCATGCGGAATAAAATCACCCCGAAGGACCACCAGTCCACGGCAACACCGTATGCTGTCTTTCTAAGTATTTCGGGGGCCATGTACGCTAGTGTTCCGCGGTGTCCTTTAGTTTGTGCTGCTCTGAAAATGCCTTCTGCAACAAGTCCAAAATCGCAGATCTTGGCGTGGCCCTCTCCGTCAAGCAAGATGTTGTCCGGCTTCAGGTCCCGATGTATAACTCCGCGAGCGTGGAGGAACTGGATGCCGCAGATGATTTCAGCTGCATAAAATGCCGCTGTGGTCTCGGGGAGGCAGCCCACCCTGTTCATATATGACTGGAGGCTTCCACCGGCCATATACTCCATGACGAATAACGCGCAGGTCTGTGTTGTGAAGCCTGCATATCCGTGGCACAGGAACGGGCTGTCCCGAGCCATCTCCAGGATTCTCCTCTCCTTCAGTAGGTACCGGGGCTTAGCGGCTTTCTTGCGGATGATTTTGACCGCTACCATAGAGTCTCTTCTAGGTACAGAAGCCAACATGACTTTTCCGAACGCCCCTTGACCCAGCACTGAATGGAAGATGAAGCTGGAGGGAGTCATGGGGAGAAGGCTGCGAAATTTCTTCGCAGTGACGCCACTTTCCACCTGACTCCTGCGTCTTTTCATGGGAACCATTTCCCTTCTGCGCTCCTCCAGATGTTCCTCCGCTTCTACTTTCTTCTGCTGCCCCAGAATCTGGCTGTTCTTCTCGCTGTATTTGCACCGCTTTTTCTCATGTTCGGAGCTACCTGTGTTGGCTCTCGGGCGTTTTGTTGTATTCTTTGCCCTCAGACACAGGCCGCTCTCCTCCCTTTCATTAGCAGTATGCTTGGTCCTCTTCCTCGCTCTCCCTCTTTCTTCCTCGTTACTGCTACTCTCTTTCTTCCTTTTTTTGACAGGGTCTCCACTGGCCAAGTGCTCCTTGTTCAGGTTCTCACTCTTTTTGGCGGTGTTGGTGAAAGCGGTTTTCACTCTCTTGAAAAGCTTCCTGACTTTTCTGGGGCAGCATCTCTTTACAATCCACCTCAGTCCATGGAGTAGACGAGAATTCTCCATAGCTCTGCTTTTAAAAGGTTCTCCTTTTAAATCTCCACAACCTCCGATGTCGTTGGTAACAACACTTCCAAGTTCGCTATCACTAGCTGCTTACAAGTGCCGAGCGCCCAACTACACTGAGTGAGCAGAGGAGCGGTCTGCGGTTTTATAGCAGTGATGATGTCACAGACTCGATGATGTCACAATGCACAGCCAGGGTTCCGTGCTTCTGCTTTACTGCTTTGTGGATGTAAACACTTTAGTGGATTTCTTTGAATTTATTGATTGGGCACTTTTGTATTTATCATATAAAACTTAAATACTGCATAGAAATAGGGCTGCAACAACTAATTGATAAAATCGATAACAATCGATAATGAAAATCGTTGCCAACAAATTTCATTATCGATTAGTTGCATCGGTTTTTATCGATTATCAAATGCGTTTGCTCTGAAAAATACCCCTCGTTTTATAATCCTTTGTGATTCACAGCAGTTCCTACTTACCAGTCCCTCCCTGCAGTTACTGCTGGAGAAAAAGGGGCGGGGCCAATCGCCAGTGACTGCAGGAAGGGGCAGGGAGAAAGAAAGGGCGGGGCCAAACTGTTGGTCTGGCCCCGCCCGTTTCCCATAGCGTCCACGTGGCTCAGGAACTCATCTTGCTGTGAGTATAAAATTAATATTTGGGCTGCTGAAATTTAGGGGAGGTGGGGGTTAATTTCAGGGCAGTTGTAGTTAATGGGGTGTTTAGGGTTCATTTAGGCGCAGTTATAGTTAATGGGGGCAAACTAAAGGGAATCTAAATCCTGGGGGCTGTGAAGATTAACCCTGTATTTATTTATAAAAGTATTGTGTCTGTGAACGAGTCTGCAAATCTATGAGTGCATTATGACATATCGGGGGGGTGTACGGCATACCTGGGACGGACGGAGTGACATATCTGGGGTATAAGGGTATAAAAGGCACATGTGGGGAGGGCGGAGTGGCATGTCGGGGGGCAGTGTGGCAAGCCTGGGCTCAAATGTGCATAACTGGGGGGCCGTTTGTTTTTAATATCCTACGTTACTTAATGAAAAATAATTTAAATAAATGAAATTTACTTTTTTTAATCCGATAAATCGAAAAAATAATCGGCCAACTAATCGATGCAGCCGATGCAGTCCTACATAGAAATGTTTCCCATCCTGCATGAAAAAGCCATAAATTATTTTAACGAGTTGTCCATTTGAAAGGACCAGATCTTTGTGTGATGACCAAACTACTTATGCGGGCCTACATCATACATGCCAACAATCCTGGATTTAGCAGGGCAGTCACAATTTTCAGAGCTAAGATCTTTAAACTCCTGTTTGTCGTAACATTAAAATTGTATTATTACTATTATTAAAGTAAAAGTATTGTTTCGGGGTTTTTTAGGTGTCCGGGGCAGCTGCATATTAACCATTTGTATGAGTTCTGTCTCTGTTATTTTAGACAACGTACTTGAGAAGCCCCCCGACTCCTTATCACATGGGCTGTGGGGAACCAGACGATGTCTTAGAGGGAGATTTCGGTAAATGAGGAATTGGGTTTTAGATATTAAGGTTTTAGTTCCACTGCCAAAAATAATCAGCTCATAGAACAACATGAGATAAAACCCACTTTTCTTCCATGCTAGGCAGCCTTATTGTATATCCGGCCCGTGACGGATTGTGGCCGAGGCTTACAGTCCAGAGATACATTTTAATCTCTTACTCTTTATATTTTGGTGCTAATAAAAATAATATTTCTTAGCATGAATATGGAGTAATAGGAATCCTTAAAATAATTGAATATTGGTCAGGTACACTAAGCGCATACATGATTGACTGTTTATGATCTAAAACACCTTTTGTCATGAATGTGAAAGTGTTTTTTTCTCGTATTGCCCCAATAAATATCCTTTAACTGCAGACCTGGGGGTAATATATGAAAATAAAAGCTCCAAAATCTAAACCAAATTTGTCGACCCCCGTTGTGGTAAGACATTATATTACCGGTATTATTATTTATTGTTTTACAACAGGCGAGGAGGGCCCTGCGTACAGGAGCTTACAATCTAGAGGGAGTAATTTAATATTTGGCAGGTACTATAAGTAATAGTTAATCATACATGCTTGAGGCTTTATGGTGTAAAAAGGGGTTAACTGCTAAACTGTAGAAAGTGGTGCAGTGGTGTTTTTTTTTCTCGTATTGCCCCAATAAAAATCCTTTAACTGCAGTCCAGGGGCTAACATATGAAAATAAAAACATGATTGGGGACGAAGACCTAGATTTGCCAGATCTAAGCCAGATATGTCGACCCCATTGTGGTAAGAGATAATATTATTTATTGTTTTATATAGCTCCATCAAATTTCATAGTGTTGTACAATGGATGGTCTGTGTATATCACGTATATAATATAACAATTTGACAGAAATAAAAAGCAAGGGGGGCCCTGCTTAAAGAGCTTACAATCTAGGAGGAGTTAGGATGTAATACATAATAGGCAAAAGAGGATAGGGGCAGCCCTTGAGGCTAGAAATCAGAGAAGAGGATAGAAGGAGATGGTTGTATGAGTGGAGAGAGCGGTTAGGAGAGTAATTAGAGATGAGTGAGGAGATGTAGGTCGGGGAACTGCTGGGGCGAGTCTTGAACCATTAGGACCTAAAATCTCGCTGGAGGAGCCAGGAGATATATCAAGGGAGCTCGGGGGAGTTCATGTGTATGAGTGTCAGGATTCCACCCTACTAGCCCGGACCATGGATGATTTATTTTGCTGTAATGTCCTGCTGCTACCACTAGTGGCCACCGCCCCCCTCTGGAGTGCTCAGGATCGGATTACCAGGTCAGCTGAGTCTGATCACCTGAGTAGAGCCTGCCTTTATTAACCTGCCCTGCCCTTTAGTCAGGGCCTTTACATTAAAGTGTATGGACCGCTCTGCTTTGGACTCGTACCTGAACCCGTGTCTTGTACCGGAACTACCTGCCTGTACCTGAGCTCCTAGCCGTCTGCCCTGCCAGTGGGCATCCTAGCCGTCCGCCCTGCCAGTGGGCATCCTAGCCGTCTGCCCTTCCAGTGGGCATCCTAGCCGTCCGCCCTGCCAGTGGGCATCCTAGCCGTCCGCCCTGCCAGTGGGCTTCCTGCTGTCAGCCCTGCCAGTGGGCATCCTAGCCGTCCGCCCTGCCAGTGGGCTTCCTGCTGTCAGCCCATCCAGTGGGCCTCCCTACCCGTCCGCCCTGCCAGTGGGCTTCCTGCCGTCAGCCTGTCCAGTGGGCCTCCGTACCCGTCAGCCCTGCCAGTGGGCATCCTGCCTAAAGACTTACTACCCGTACTTACTGTTCCTATCACCTTCATCAATACAGTACCTTTCCAAGTATTCTGCCTGCGCTGTGTTTCATTGCGCCTGTCTGTACCTTCCCACTTACCGTCATGCATCGTGGGGTACAAACAGAACCCCTTGTATCCCCTGCTACTGGGCTCCTACCCGACCTGCTTACCAGGGTCGTGACAATGAGTCCTAAATATGTTTGTAGAGGAAGAATACAGGAAGAAGAAACAAAGAAAGGAGAAGGAAACCAGAATATTGATATAAATACAACCCAAGGATTAAGTGAATACTACAGTGAATGCTCGGGGGGGTCAACACACCTTTCAAAAGATATACCCTGCTACAATTTATGGAAAAAGAAGTAATTGATATCTGTGCGGTCCAAGAGACATATTGGAGACAGGATGAGAAAACATCGTTAGTAGCGGTTAAATACCCGATTATCCTAAGTTCCAACATGGAAAGGAAAAACAAACGTGGAGTAGCATTTATGTTCACCAAAGACCTAGACGTTAATACAGCAAATCTCAGACCAAGAAGGTCGATATATGGTAGTAATCTGCGAAATAAGCAACGAGTTAACGCTGGTCCATTGATATATTTCTACCCAGTCCCAAATGCAGTTCATCTCCACCCTAATGAAAAAGTGGAACGGTCTAAACGAGTCCTGCTGATCCATACGGGAGACCATAATTGTGTCCTGGATACAACAGCAGATAGAAGGAGAGAGAACCAAAAGAGTATAGAAGAGAAAACTTGGTGGCTCAAAGATTCAATAACCTGGCTACAAAATACTCCCTGCACAATATACGGCCGCACCCAAACGACCACAATTATTCATATCACTCATCCGTATACAACACATACTCAAGGATAGATCATATATTTAGGAGAAGGATGTTACTATATAGAAGAAAAAAAAAATATAGATTCAAAATACACCGTGGACATATCATAATGCAAAAATCAGAGAAATTAGGGAGAAACATCAGAAAATCAGAGCGAATTGGAAACTGCATAATTTCTATAAAAAAAAAACCAAACCAAAATCTAGCGGAAATAAAGGATCTGACCAAATACTACTTTGAGGTGAACAGCAACCGGGAAGTAGAACCAATCAACGTATGGCGTGCGTATAAAGCTGTCATAAGAGGACATCTAATTAAAATAGCAAAAAAAATGGAAAACAAGAAATAACACGAGAACCAGCATCCTTACATCTGGAAGACGAGACGTTAACTCCAGCAAATAAAAACCCACAGAGGAACTAGCAGGGAAAATCCAAAGAATTCAACAACAAATAAATGAACAACTAATGGAAAAATCCAACAAAGCCCTGGAATACTATAAATGTAGCTGGTAAAGGAAGAATATGATTTCAAATGGGTCAGATCCCATATGTTGGTGTAAATATCTCCCCAAATACCAATTCTATCAATCTAACAAAGAACTCAAAGACTGGAAGACTAATATCATAAAAAACATAGAAATTACCCCAATACGCGTATCTGTTTGCTTCGGGATCACTAGCAATACCAGAAAGCCGTCTGGTTCTCCCTCTCACAGCCTTTAGGAATTTTATCTGGCAACAAAAAAAAACCCACGGATAATCTTCCTAACCATATCCGAGACAATAAAACGAGGAGGAAGGAGACCCAACATCCCACATCTAAAAGGGAAGGATGCTACCAGCTGGAAAGTGAAGCAAACAAAACTTTTCTGCAAAGAAACACAAGCTGCCGACAGAAGTAAACCCTGAGAGGTCTGTGATTTTAAGTAATCTACTAATTTACTGGAAAGAGGTTAAGAAAAAGAATATTCTGAGAGATAAAACAATAGAAGAAAATGTATCAGCTCTGGATCTCAAAACATGGAAAAGTAGAGATATCTTTATATAAGAATTCAGAAGTATTTAACAACACAACTTCCTAAAGAAAAGCCAAAGGGAATAAAGAATTAGAAACCAAGCTAGATACAATTTAAAGAAACACACTATCCAGATGTAGGGATATTATTTCCAGCCTTAAAGAGGCTAATTTCACACAAAGAAGAATAAGGAAAAAAAATAATAATCACCAGGGAGGATCAGATGAGAGCTCTAACCAAAATCTACAATGCAAAATCTGGAACAGGTGGCACTCAGCACCTGAAAGACGATCGGGAATATATGAAGAGACCCCAGATACGTGCTGGATACGCAATGGGCAAAAACTACATGCATATCTGGTGGAAATGTCCCCAGATAAGGAAATACTGGATAGAAATATTTAGAAATATGAAGAAAGCTACAGCAATAAGAACAAAAATAAACCCATCTGAAGGGGAAAGCTGGGATAAATGAATAGAAGTATTGATAATATTGAGTCCTTGTAATGTTTGACAATTAACGAAGCAGGGCAGCCCCCAATGATGCAGATTACAGACAGGGTAAAGGTAAAGATGTGGGAGACGTGAGGATGAGAGAAGAGAGATGATAAATGAGTTGCTGATGATGGGTATGGGATGAGTATCAGCAGAGTAAGCAGTAGAAGGAATCCCTTGGTAAACTTCTGTACTGCGACACTTAGTAAACTGGCACTTGGATGGAAAGTGGCACACAGACGAAATGCTATATACCCGCACGCTAGGAATACATTGGGAAAATGTGTGTGTATATAACGCCCTTCATTATAACTCCCTTCGATTGATGCGAGAAGAGGCCCCTGCTTCTGACCAATAGAGTCGCTTGTACAGACCTTTAACTCGTGGAACCTCCCAGGCAATGATTCGGCTTCAGGAGTTAAAGGTCTCTGGCGGGGAGCCCCTCTGGCATCAACCAATTAGGGCAGCTGTCCTTTATTGGTTGATGCAAGAGAAGGCCCCTGCTGGCAACCAATAGAATCCGTCCTATGGACCTGGTGCGTATTTTTACTGCATTAACCCAGAAAAAAAACACAGGGATAGAAAGTGGTTTTTTAAATGAAGATGAACATGATGAAACAACTAAATTTTGATTTTCTTTTAATAAAAATATTGAAACTTTGAATATTAGAAAACTACAATAACAATTTGAAATCGGGGTGGAAAAAGTAGTATTTTTGCAGTTTTGTCTCCGGCAGCCAGTGTTCATGGCAGGAGTGCATGGAGGTCCAGCTCAGAGACCATAATGTCTGCAGGCTGAGGAGTCTGCAGTAGACGTTAACCGGAGTGTTACTTACAAAAGTTTAAAACCGTGGGAAGTTATTTTTTGTTACATTGTGTATGAGGAGCTTGGGCAGGGCTGTTTTAACGCATGGGCACATAGGGCAGTTGCCCAGGGGCCGCGTTCCAGGAGCCCCGTGGTGCTGCCAGCGATGTGAATCACCATAGGGCCCCTATGGCGTATCTATAGGGAGGGGACGAATTTTGAGGCCTCTCCTGGGTCGGTCCTCATCTTTCCAACCAGCCCTGCTCAGCGCCCGCCCCCTGTTAGCATTAGGGCTGCAACAACTCATCAGTATAAGGAATATCTGGGGGGCAGCGTGGGATATCTAGGGGGCAGAGTGGCATATCCAGGTAGCAGGGTGGCATATCAGGGGGTATAAGGCATATTTAGTGGCAGAGTGCCATATCTGGGGGGGGGGCGAACAGCCCCCACGAGCAATTTGATCACTCTTACAGGATCGAAGAGGATCCTCCCTGCAATTTCCGGTTTAGGGAGAAAGGTTTCTTCGGTGGCCACATGAGTGTGGAGACCGGCTACAACCCTCCCCTGCTGCCAGATTACTCCATGAAGAATGATCGTGCAGGGTTAACCACTTCAGTGCCGCAATTGTGACATTGCAAGGGTTAATATTTGTCTCCACAAGGTTATAGGCACTAAATATCGGTCAATTTTGTTCTCATATGGAGCGTCATCATTGAAAGAGTTAAAAAAATAACAGCACTGTCCTGAAAGTCCAGGGTGCTTCCATGTCAATTGCTGTGACTTAAGTATCTGCAGCAGTTCAACCAATCAAAAGTGGGCTGATGATGATCAGATCAGTCCTGGCCCATATGAGTGATCTGATCATTATGGCAGCCCCTGCATGACCCTGCCCTAGAAAGAGAGAGGGGTCATCTAGGGTAATAATAAAAGAAATCAAATTATTAATAAAAATACATAGTTATTACCTGATCACTTGTTGGCGACATTTTAAGTTGCTGGTTATTGATCGGTCTCCCTGATCAATGTCAGCGGCCTAAACCTGTCACTTCGATCTGATAGCAAAACGTATAAAAAAATATTCAAAAAGTTTGAAAACTGAAATCCGCACTTTCCGGTTCAAACTCCGCAATGTCTGAGAAACACAACTTATCCATGCATGTGGGGTATCGCTGTACTCAGGGGCTGTTACTGAACACAAATCAAGACCTTTTTTGTTCTTTAACATATCAACATGTTAACATATAACTGCTAGCCGCGTGTCATGTTAATTCTGTTTGGCGATTGCAAACTGTTGGTCTAATGTGCAACGACGAGAGGTTGTGAGGTAATAAGGTCGATACATTGTTACTGGTTTACACGTTGGGGTGATAGAATCGACACCTGTTATGGATTTGTGAGTATTAAAATCTAGTTAAATGTATACATATAGGAGGGATGTGGCCCCCAAAATGCATCACTCGAGGTCCAATGATACCGGGCTCAGCCCTGGAAATAGGAGGTGCTAATGAGGAAGGATGTGATGGATTAGTACTCGAAATGTATTAAAGACATGCTAAGGAATCAGAGACTGAACAACGCTGAGTAGTGAAAGTTATTTCAAAATCCGTAATTTGCTAACTATGGGAAAAAAGAAACCTTTAGAAATGAAGAATTATAGAGTCCGATATCACTGGAATTAAGTTATGTTTGGGGTTACATAAAGTGGATTAGTGAAAATTCATTTTTTTTTTATTTGGGGCATTCCTATCTCTATAAATCACAATATACTGTCTGTTTATGATGTCATAGTAGCAGAAGCTGTCTTGTGATGTCAAATCAATGTAGAACTATCTATGGACGATGGCACCTGTAGTTATACAACACAAAGGAAACAATAACAAAGAAATGTAGGTGTTTCTCCAATTTATTATGATGTAATGATGTTATTTGGAAAAAAGGAAAAAAAAAACCCAGTTTGTGTCTTTTTCCAATTTTGCAACAAACTGGGGAAAAAATTCCTTCTTGAATATTATGTTCTTTGCACTTGGCCAGGGCTTAGTCCATCCTTCAGGCCATCCAGTCTGGAGTCACAAAGGAGAAGCCAGAAAGAGGCTGGCTGCTTGGTGACGAGGGAGAGGCTGATGAAGAGTAGAGGTTCACTCTGCACTCCAAGACTGATGGAAACTTCTGAAGTGTCTGCGAGCGGAGATCTGATGCTGGTGTCGGTCGGTACGGGGGAGTTGAACGGCGGCTCTCTAAATCCTTCCAATTAATGTCCTGAAAGAATGGATGCCACCTGATGCACCCCGTGATCCAGAGGCGAAAATCAGGATCTTTCATCAATAGATGCTTCAGGATGTCCGCAGCTTCTTTGGAGATGTCTTTGACATTCCGAGGGCTTCCGTTTATAATGGAACGGATAGCGGCCTCCCTGCTTTTACCGTAAGGGAACGGTAACTTTCCGTGAAGCATGCGGAATAAAATCACCCCGAAGGACCACCAGTCCACGGCAACACCGTATGCTGTCTTTCTAAGTATTTCGGGGGCCATGTACGCTAGTGTTCCGCGGTGTCCTTTAGTTTGTGCTGCTCTGAAAATGCCTTCTGCAACAAGTCCAAAATCGCAGATCTTGGCGTGGCCCTCTCCGTCAAGCAAGATGTTGTCCGGCTTCAGGTCCCGATGTATAACTCCGCGAGCGTGGAGGAACTGGATGCCGCAGATGATTTCAGCTGCATAAAATGCCGCTGTGGTCTCGGGGAGGCAGCCCACCCTGTTCATATATGACTGGAGGCTTCCACCGGCCATATACTCCATGACGAATAACGCGCAGGTCTGTGTTGTGAAGCCTGCATATCCGTGGCACAGGAACGGGCTGTCCCGAGCCATCTCCAGGATTCTCCTCTCCTTCAGTAGGTACCGGGGCTTAGCGGCTTTCTTGCGGATGATTTTGACCGCTACCATAGAGTCTCTTCTAGGTACAGAAGCCAACATGACTTTTCCGAACGCCCCTTGACCCAGCACTGAATGGAAGATGAAGCTGGAGGGAGTCATGGGGAGAAGGCTGCGAAATTTCTTCGCAGTGACGCCACTTTCCACCTGACTCCTGCGTCTTTTCATGGGAACCATTTCCCTTCTGCGCTCCTCCAGATGTTCCTCCGCTTCTACTTTCTTCTGCTGCCCCAGAATCTGGCTGTTCTTCTCGCTGTATTTGCAGCGCTTTTTCTCATGTTCGGAGCTACCTGTGTTGGCTCTCGGGCGTTTTGTTGTATTCTTTGCCCTCAGACACAGGCCGCTCTCCTCCCTTTCATTAGCAGTATGCTTGGTCCTCTTCCTCGCTCTCCCTCTTTCTTCCTCGTTACTGCTACTCTCTTTCTTCCTTTTTTTGACAGGGTCTCCACTGGCCAAGTGCTCCTTGTTCAGGTTCTCACTCTTTTTGGCGGTGTTGGTGAAAGCGGTTTTCACTCTCTTGAAAAGCTTCCTGACTTTTCTGGGGCAGCATCTCTTTACAATCCACCTCAGTCCATGGAGTAGACGAGAATTCTCCATAGCTCTGCTTTTAAAAGGTTCTCCTTTTAAATCTCCACAACCTCCGATGTCGTTGGTAACAACACTTCCAAGTTCGCTATCACTAGCTGCTTACAAGTGCCGAGCGCCCAACTACACTGAGTGAGCAGAGGAGCGGTCTGCGGTTTTATAGCAGTGATGATGTCACAGACTCGATGATGTCACAATGCACAGCCAGGGTTCCGTGCTTCTGCTTTACTGCTTTGTGGATGTAAACACTTTAGTGGATTTCTTTGAATTTATTGATTGGGCACTTTTGTATTTATCATATAAAACTTAAATACTGCATAGAAATAGGGCTGCAACAACTAATTGATAAAATCGATAACAATCGATAATGAAAATCGTTGCCAACAAATTTCATTATCGATTAGTTGCATCGGTTTTTATCGATTATCAAATGCGTTTGCTCTGAAAAATACCCCTCGTTTTATAATCCTTTGTGATTCACAGCAGTTCCTACTTACCAGTCCCTCCCTGCAGTTACTGCTGGAGAAAAAGGGGCGGGGCCAATCGCCAGTGACTGCAGGAAGGGGCAGGGAGAAAGAAAGGGCGGGGCCAAACTGTTGGTCTGGCCCCGCCCGTTTCCCATAGCGTCCACGTGGCTCAGGAACTCATCTTGCTGTGAGTATAAAATTAATATTTGGGCTGCTGAAATTTAGGGGAGGTGGGGGTTAATTTCAGGGCAGTTGTAGTTAATGGGGTGTTTAGGGTTCATTTAGGCGCAGTTATAGTTAATGGGGGCAAACTAAAGGGAATCTAAATCCTGGGGGCTGTGAAGATTAACCCTGTATTTATTTATAAAAGTATTGTGTCTGTGAACGAGTCTGCAAATCTATGAGTGCATTATGACATATCGGGGGGGTGTACGGCATACCTGGGACGGACGGAGTGACATATCTGGGGTATAAGGGTATAGGGTATAAGGCATATGTGGGAGGGCGGAGTGGCATGTCGGGCGGGCAGTGTGGCAAGCCTGGGCTCAAATGTGCATAACTGGGGGGCCGTTTGTTTTTAACATTTTTACATTTTTTTATCCGATAAATCGAAAAAATAATCGGCCAACTAATCGATGCAGCCGATGCAGCCCTACATAGAAATGTTTCCCATCCTGCATGAAAAAGCCATAAATTATTTTAACGAGTTAAAATTAACTTGTTGTATTAACCTCTACCACTTCTGCCGAAAGCTCGTTCCACAGATCTACCACCTCTACCCTCTAAGCCAAAAGGGGCCGATCTGCCGGCCGGTTCTATGTCTTTATATACAATACTTATTTAGGTGGCATAGAACAAAAATACCCAATCGTGTCGTTTCCATCTGCTTCTAAACTGAAGCCACAGAAATGTCAGTTTTTATAATAATTTCTACGTTATAAGCGAATTTTCAAGTAACCCCCGCAGGGTACGATGAATCTGTACGTTTCCCTCTGTTTAAAGCAAATGTTTTCATGCGGCATTTGGATCTGATGCGCATTATTCCAGTAAAGCGCACAGTTGCGTTAAATAACATTTTGGATACAATGCTTGGCAGCTCGCACAAACAAACTTCAAACCTTTAGCGAAAGAACCCCGGAAAAAAATCGCATTTCCGATTCTTAATCAATACGACTCGAGTCTGGTCGCATACGCCGGAATATCAAAGGTTCCTGAAACCCACCGGAGCGTTTAACGCTTCACGTTCCGTGGCCTGAGAGGAGAATGACGATGGAAATATGTGATTTCAAACAAATCCGGGACAAAAAAAAGGAAATGAAAGGAAATGGACTTTTAAGAGATTTTAGAAAATCTACAATTTTACTCGAAGCAATGGAAACGGGACGAAGAAGCAATTCTTGGGGTGATTATGTGAACGCATGCGCAATATCACATTCCATACCTTTACTGCCCTCACTGTAAAGAATCCCTCACGTTGTCGTCTATGAAACCTGCGCTCTTCCAGTCTCAGAGGGCGACCTCTTGTTCTTTGTGCATTTCTGTTAATGAACAGAAGTCACTGAAGAGCTCTTTATATCGGCCCCGCGTATATTTATGTATATTATATATATTATATTATATTATATGTTATCATATCCGCTCTCAGACGGTGTTTTTCCAGTGTATATCATTTTTTAGTCTCTCTTTTATCTTCCAATCCCCCTTATTATTTTTGTAGCCCTCCTTTGCACTTTTTCTAGTTCCATAACGTCTTTTTTTAAGGATCGTTGCCCAGTCTTACCATTGAGCTGTAAAGCGGCGGATGATATCCTCCTTTTGTGAATTAATACCCCGTTAAGCTGCTGCTTGCTGGCATTGGGCACTGCTGCCAAGTCTGTTTTCTACCATTATTCCTAAGTCCTTCTCATTGGTCGTTTTCTCCAAGGATTTTCCATTAGTAATATAGGTTGCATTGTTATTATTTTGCCATAATGCATAACTTTGCATTTATCTATGTTGAACCTCATCTGCCACTCGCCCGCGTTAGAGTGAGTGTGTGTCAGTCGATGGTGTGTTAGGGGTGTGCCTAGGGTTAATGGAGAGAAGGAGAGGGAGGAAGTGTGTGTGTGTGTGTGTGTGCCTGTGTGTGTGTGTAAGGTGCCAATTACCCTAGACTCATCTTTGGATCAAGGTGAAAATGCACTCACTGTATGAGTGTTTGTAATCAGATCCGTGTCTCTGAGTGCCTGCCCTCAAACAAAGCAACCTGTGACGTGGAAAGTCCAGGCTGCTTCCTCCTCATTAATGGTGCAAATTAAATGAAATATACATTATACATTATTCCATACACTATACGTTATTCCATACACTATACATTTTTCCATACACTATACATTATTCCATACATTATACATTATTCCATACATTGTACATTATTCCATACATTATACATTATTCCATACACTATACATTATTCCATACATTATACATTATTCCATACAC